>CAUYLG010033147.1:0-107959 GCA_963573385.1 Cacajao melanocephalus | reverse complement strand
GATTTTCTGTTCTTGTGTCAGTTTGCTGAGAATGAGGGTTATTTTAATGAATTTCAACCGTTCTTAAAATAGTGTCTTTACTTAACTGTTTTTGCTTTTATATTTGCTTATATGCTGCTGCTCTTTTGAATTTAGTCTATTTTCTAGGTGGCAGTCAAAATTCATGGCCACATACTTGCTTCTTAATGAAGTGTTTGCATTTTTACTTTATTTCTTGCAACCCACATGCTCTTTTCTCCTTTTAGCTTATTCACCTTATTATTTGCCATGTGGTTGTGATAAAGTTCAATTTCTTTACTTTCTTAACTTTGCTGGTAATTTACCACTTAATTCAAACATCTTGAGAGGTTGTGGTCTCATATACCTAAATTTGCTGTACACTTTTTCTTCTGATATCTGAGCAAGTTAAAAACAACTAGGATTTCCTTACTTTTGATGAGTTTGTGTCCTTTGTAGGGACATGGATGAATCTGGAAACCATCATTCTCAGCAAACTGACACAAGAACAGAAAATCAGACACCGCATGTCCTCACTCATTGCTGGGTGTTGAAAAATGAGAACACAGGGACACAGGAAGGGGAGCATCACACACTGGGGTCTGTTGTCGGGGAAGGGAGGGACATCAGGGGGTGTGGGGAGGTCAGGGAGGGATAACATGGGGAGAAATGCCAGATGTGGGTAGTGGGGTGATGGAGGCAGCAAACTACATTGCCATGTGTGTACCTATGCAACAATCCTGCATGATCTTTACATGTACCCCAGACCCTAAAGTACAGTAAATAAATAAATAAATAAATAAATAAATAAATAAATAAAACAATGTTATACATAAAAAAAAGATTTCCTTATTTTCATGAGAAATAAACATTATTTAATAAATGTGTATAGTTATCACCATATTAATTTGTATACCAAAGAAGTGAGAGTTTTTGTTATGAGAACTATAATCATAAAGAGATACAGAAATATTATTAAAACCATATAAACTCCATTTTTCAGACTTTGAGATTAGCATGCTTCATTTGCATAGAGTTTTGTATATAAAGATTGCTCTGTCAAACTCAATTTTATCATTTTAAACTCTTTAGTGTTTTTATGTTTATATCACTCTTTTTGATGTTTTCTAAACTACTGACATACATACACACATATATATATATACACACATATATATATTTAACTATAAATATTTGTCCTTAACGCATGAGTTATTGTGCTTTCATTACATTCTCATATAAATGAGGATCTTGTTTCTATACTCTGTATTTTTCAGACATGTAAAATGCCCATTCATAACCAGCTTCAATTACTAGATTGTAGGATAAAACACCTCAAGAAAACACAAGTTTTGTTAGATGTTCTGTTAAATGCCTACATCTGTGCCCATCATTTTAGGGTAGGAAAAATACTTCAATAGGAAACAGATGCTATTCAGTAACTAGTATTGGAAGATTTTAGACTTATCTTTACTATTATCTACCTATTCCAAATGTGTCTATGACAGAGAGGAACTGGAGATGAATATTTAATATGGTTTCAAATTCCCATCAAGGCCACTGAACAACTGGCCTAACTAAACTAACCAAAATACTGACGTTTTCTAATAATTGATCTAGACTGTATTTGGTATACCTTCATTATCTTTTTTTTTAAGTTTAGTATTATATGTTTATGTATTTTTTCTTCTGAATTAGAACTGTTACATACTGAGATATGGAAAATATTTAAGAAATATTAGCTTTGTCTTTCTTGTTGCGATAAGTGAAACAGAAAATGATTGAAGAAGGTTCTGATATTGGAAAATATTTTAGAAAGATAAAGTAAATGTATATTTATATGTCTAAAACATAAAATGTGGTGTAAAATTTTCTAGTATGTAGAAAACATACAATAGTTACTGAACATAGCTCCATTTGAAAAGTACAAATAAAGGGGAAAAACTATGCTAGATTAATTTCTTCAAATTGCAAATGTGAAGCTAAATTTATTTTAGAAAGAAAGATTTTTATATTATTAATCACTTTGGATTATCTATGTTGTGACTATATTCTATCCCTTTTGTTAAACCAACTTTTACTCAAAACTGAATTTTGGATTAACTGCTTATCAATCAAAACAATTGAAAAGGAATGTAATCTATTACACAGAGAGATGAATTAGCCATTTCCTGACACATCATTTTGTGTAGGCATTTTGGAATGCATAATGAATATCACAGAAAAATAGAAGAGAGAACAAAAAACTACATTTAGTTTCTATATCATGACTTTACAGTGTTAATGCCTCAATTAATTCAGTGTTAATGACAATGAGAGGTTTTTTTTGGTGTGTTTCTCCCCCCTACATGTGAGAAGCTGGATAAACTCTTGCAAGGTTGGGAGCCAAGGGGATCTATTTCAAAATCAGGCCTTCTCCAGTTATCCAGGCATAAATAGTTCTAGGGTTTTCATTATGAAAGAAAACACAGAAACTCAAGTTTTCATGGACTGCAGTGGCTTATGCAATCAGCAGTCACTAACCAAGCACGCTTCCCCTAATGTTTTGCTGCCCATGGCAACCACTTGTTCTGTCTGGATGATGGAGAGTACAGAAGCATGAAAGGGAAATGTCCGCACAGTCTGACCATGGGGAATTAGATATACAGGTCCCTTCGCTGTAATTGAATGCCACATCTCTAAATCAGTATGTAACAAATGCACCATCTGAATACCATGAAGACACAGAAACACTTCTTCACTAGGAGTTTGTTACACATTTTGAAAAGTGGTTACATGTACAAATATAATTTTCAATGAGGTTTTAAAAATAGGTTATTATAAAAATAATGTTCAAATTATGGTGACCCTTACTGCTTGATACAGGCAACTCACAGGCTTTTGAAACTTTTTCTGTTTTTTTAAGTATGCACACTGGTTAATATAAAAGAAGCCTAATTCATTTTTAAAAATAAAAGACATGCTTTTTATTGTTGGCTTCTTGCATCCAAATTATGATAAATAAATATGACATTTTTCAGTATACTACAACTATTGTCAGTAATTTTCTGTATATATTGCATACTCACTCTATGCTTCAGACTTTTTCCTGCTAATATTTAAGAAGATGACAGTATTTCATTTTGGCTATATTTCCAACACTCATGGTACATATTTATTCATCAAGTATTTTAATTAAACTAAGACATATGCTGCCAACAGAAACTAGTAATCCTTTCTGTTAAGTCTGTGACATGTTTTTGAGAATTCACTTAATATTTTTACGGATACAGTGTTAAACCCTAAACAAGTCATCATAAAATGCTTGTAAATTTAGACTGGATATACTGGGAAATGTGCTTGAAGCTGACTGAGAAATGAATGCTCAGATGCCAAACTGGCTGCTGAGCTAAAAGTGGCTGGGACCATACATGCCATTGTGGTTTGCTAAATCTCATATTCCAGGGTAGGTCTTTTCTGTCCTTCTCCAAGTGAGGAGACTAGAAAGGAAAACATTGTTGATACACTTTTAGTTTTGGTTTTGGTCTTTGTTTTTCACAATGAAAAATTCAGTATAATGAAAAGAGAAGGTCCAGAATCCATGCAGGTCTGTTTCATGGGAAAGGCCGTGGAGGGTAGAGGCAAGGGTAGAACATGGCAAATGGACGGTAGCTACACATCTAAATAGCAACTTGTTAGGGTTTAAGGTAACACAGATGTGTGCTGCAGAGTATAAATTGATTTAATATCACAATAATTGACAAAAACATACTTCTTATTCCCTTACTACCAAGGCAAAGTGTGTACATGTAAGAGTGTTTTTAGGAGATGGTCATGTAAAACACATTTCTTACTGATTGGTAATATCTTCTTTAGTAATCCAATGAGCTCAGTACAATAGCCCTGTCTATCTGCCTGTCCATCTATCACCTAATCTGTCATCTATCTATCTAACTTTAATAAAAGTTCAATACAACGTGTTGGAGGGAAAATTTGTAAAGATGAATATTATTTCCAGTACAACTACAGTATTCATGTGTAAAAAATTTAAAAATATATCTTATATTTATCAAGTGGCTATTATAAAATACAGCATGCCAAATGTTTTATATAAACCATCCATTACATTGAGATAACAGTTTCATGAGATACATAACATTTTTAGAATTTACAAACAAGGAAATTGAGAATAAAAAGGGTTTAAGAAATGTTATCAAAATCACATGATTAATAGGTAGTACCAGTATATCTGATGATTTCTTATTCTTTACAAATTCTTACCCCCTCGTTTTTTTTTGAGGACATCATCCCACTTACTCTTAGCCTAATGAAATGTCAAAATACTTGTATATTGTTATATTTTGTAAAAAAAAAAAAGGCTAATTTCAGAAAAATTTGCGTGTAAATATTTTCCAAATGAATGATTCTAAGAAGAACATGTACACTTTTATACATACTAGCCATCCTTTCAGTGAATGAACATTTAAAGAAAATAAAGTTATTGCTCCTTCCAGACGGACAAATATTTGTACACAATAAGAAGGTGTGGGCCAGGTGCCATAGCTCACGACTGCAATTCCAGCACTTTGGGAGGCAGAGGCGGGGAGGATCAGCCTGGGGTCGGGAGTTTGAGACCAGCCTGACCAACATGAAGAAACCCCATCTCTACCAAAAATACAAAACTAGCTGCGTGTGGTGGTGCTCGTCTGCAATCCCAGCTACTTAGGAGGCTGAGACAAGAGAATCGATTGAACCCGGGAGGCGGAGGTTGCAGTGAGCCGAGATCGCGCTATTGCACTCCAGCCTGGGCAACAAGAGCGAGACTCTTATCTCAAAAAAATAAAAAGTAAAAATTAAAAAAATAAGATATGTTGGCCATTTTTGGCGTAAACTGCACAGTCAGGCAGTAATACCTTCACCCCTCCTTTTTCTAATTGGTAATTCTCCATTTAGTTTTAAGATGTAGCCACTGGAGAAATGAAAGATTCTTTGAATTTTAGACATACAGATTTAATTTGCTATTTAGCGCAATTACTAATATCTATTTCTTTTCTTATAGAAGTTTGTTTCAGGAGACAAAGGAAAGAACTAGTGACTGGGAGGAAGGTGTTAGCAGAAAATCACCACATTATGCAGGAAAGGTGGTGCTAGTTAAGGAGGCTCTAGGTAATTACAATGAACTTTATCAATGGACAGAAAGCATAGAAGGAAAAATAAATTAATGAAAAGCGTCAGAGATATGCATTATAATTAGGAGAATAAAAGGACAAAATTCATTCTTGAAAGGTGTATTGCAATAATCTTAAGTTTAAAAATCACTTGCAAATTTTTTAATGAGGATTTAGCAGCAGTAATTAAAACTTATTCAGGAATCTGAAAGAATGATTTTCAAAAGAAATTGTGAGACTCTCATATCTGGACTGGCTGTAAATAAACCAGTTATTTTTCTTCCACCACTATGAAACACATTATCCATTTGCCTTGACAGAATATACTAAAAAAAAAAAAAAAACCCTCAAAGACAAAATAAGGAAAAAAGGACATTAAATATCTATGGCAAATAGAACATCATTTTCTTATGATTATATGAATTGGCTTTAGAATTATTTGAAAAGCATGCAATCAATAGCACTTTTAAGAAGCTGCTGCAAAGGAGAATTTAGAAATTCCTTTTGTTGTTCAAAGGCTGACGCTCCGGATGTTTGAACTGTAACCAGCAAGCCTCACCAAACACAAGCTCTCCTTTTCTTTTGCCTGATGTGCTGGTTTCAGAGAGAGAACTTGTATCACTAAATCATGAGTATGGTGAAATGTTGGAATCTCTGTGTTGCTATTGCTGAAGCCTAAGTGAAAAAGTGGATTGTCTTAGCTGTAGATATTTTTCACATGTATTAATTTTAGGGAAAAAATAAAGTCTGGCTGGTAAAGAGAAAGAAATGGTAAAGGGACTTAGAGAAGGACTTTATCATTTATAAAACAATAAAGTAAAATGATAAACTGTGAATACTGTAAAGTAATATGTTTTTGGAATGGGGGAGGAGAATTGGCCATGTATTCCAAGTACACTGAAGTTCAGAACTTAAAGGATTCACATTATCCCTCGTATTCATTTTCTCACTCAAGATTCCAAGTTGTTTTAGAAATTGCTCATGCCTTTGCATAAAAAACATTAAAAGTTATTTAAGAAATTGCAGTGTTAGTGAAAAATATGTTGCAGCGTATTTTTTATACACTTCAATAAATCACTTATTTCTTCCATTCTTCGCTGTGTTGGGCTGACTCTGAATATTAAATCTACTTATGAATAGGATGACTGATGATGTCACTTTAGCTCCTGAGAACAGGGTTAGGTAACTTGGGCTCCCTCTGGTGTTGGCCTCGTCCCTTTATCAGTAGCTAAAAGAAATAGAAAAAAGAGATAACCATTTAAAAAAAAAATCAACTTCTGTAATAAAATCTACCATAAAATAGCAAAAATAACTTACATTTTTATACTACCTTTCATAATAAGGAAGCATGACTTTAAGTTAATCTGAAACATGGAAATGTGTATTCTTATGATTGTTATTTAATATCCAGAGACTGTTTTTTCTTGGAAATAAGAACATTAGATAAATGTAATTTAGAAATGTCCTTTACTAATTTTGCCATAAAAGTAAGTAAAATCCACAGAAACAGGATGTTTATCGCTAAAAAACAAAACGAAACAAAATAAAATATAAAACAAAAAATTAACTGCTTATATTGATATTTAATATTAAGATGAGCTAATTAACATCATTATTGACTACATTTACTCAAAATACTAGCACAAAAACCACACCATGTTTAACCACCAATGCTTGTACCTTACAAATAAACAAAACTTTCACTTAAGCATAGAGATAATTTGAATAAATGCTAGATAAATCGCTAGTTTTACAAGGTTTATAAAACTTATTAAAGGCTGTTATGTGATTTAGAGAACTTACAAAAAGGAAAACAGTTTATAAGGAAAACACTCTGTTTCTGGATACTTTACCTTGTGTATTTCATTAAACTCTATGGTCTGAATGTTATTAGAATTTACAAACAAGAAAATGTGTTTAAATTTAAATTTAATTTACATGACTTTCTTATATTTATGCTATGGAATTAGTTCTGAACATTTCAACAGCCATTTATACTCTAAGACTTAGGCATGGAAATACATTTTACTCAATATTTATATTTATTATTTTTCGTAGTGTCAAGTAGTAGAATATAAAGCTTCATTACTTTCATTGTTTCTATAAACCACACTACTATGCATTAAATATTCAATCAATATTTATTATTTATATTTTAAAAGTATACATTGTTAGAAGTCTCTGCTTTGTGTATACTTATATAACTACTTATATATAAATATACACACATATATAAATATAAATTACATATAGCTATAAGCTTATTTAAATTACATATATTTATATAAATTAGTTACATTTATATAAATCATGTATATTTACATAGATATACACATTATAAATATTTGTATAAATTATGTGATATATATGTAAATAATACCAGCCACTGAAATTTACTTATATGCAATTATTATCCACGTAGTGTTATTTTAAAGTAAATAAAATTAGACAAAATATTTTACAGAAAAAGATTTAATTATTTAAATACAAAGTATAATTCTCTAGAACTAATATAATTATCTTGAGAGAATTTGGCCGTCATTAGCACACATATACTCCTACTTGAAAGTAGAAAGTAAATTTATAGCATACAAAAAGTAAACACAGAGAAGATAATAATTAGAAGATGACAAATATTACATGATGAAGAAATCAGTATCTAATTTTGGAATATTTCATCCAGAGATAAATATGCTAGCATAGGGGTAGTTTCTTAATGGCTTATTTATTTATTCATTTATTCATTTATTCATTCATTCATCCATCAGTTTTAAAAAATGTATTGAGTACCTATTATGCAATGCACATATTTTCTGTTGCTACATGATTTTATAATGTTATATAATTCATTACATGCTGATTGAAAGGAGGAGTGGAGCATTCATTTTATTTCTCAAGAAAGAGAAACAACAAAAAGCAGAAACATATGTATAAAACTAAAATATATTTGTTAGTATAGGTATTTAAGCAGTGCTTTAGTTCTGCCTGGTGTAGTTACATCTGGAAAGCTTAATTAGGCAGGAACTGTTACCTGGTTAAAACATATATGAAAACAAATTCAGGATCAGAACAGACATGGGAACAAATTCAGGATTTGGCAAGAATGGGAAGGTCACAGGTGGCAATTATGACACACATCCAGCATCAGAAATTTGAGTACCAAGTGTGCATTCTACCAAAAGTTAAGACAGGGTGATGCTACATCATTAAGAACTGCAGGCTTCATAGTAGCCTTGAGTTAAAATACAGCTTTAGGCTACTTGTGGAGATTTTAGTAATAAGACAGAATCATTTTTTCACAGATATTAATAGACGTGGAGTTAGTTTAGGGGCAAGAAATCAGCCTTGTGGACAGAGTAGATTAGTGCACAGCACTGAGTGAAAAAAGAAAATGGTATTCAGTTACTGAGATTGTAGCACAGATTAATGTAGAGAAAGCAGCAAGTTAACTTGGTTATTGACAATGCCCTCATTTTACTATTAGCCAAAGCAGCTCGTTATCTTCCTCTCTATTAGGAATGGAGACTGATCAGAAAGGTATACATCCAAAGCCAGAAGGGACTGGAAGGGAGAAGGGTGTTGACAGATGTGGGGTACTAGATATACATTGCAAATTTCAGTTTTTTAATTAAAATACAATGGGGAGAATATCTCAATATATTAGTAGTTTATAAAATATTTTCACCTATTACTATCTGACTTGCCTTTGCAAGTATTAAAATATTTTGTCCCTACTGGACTTTTAATTTGTGACTTACCCCTTTTCTCAGTCCTGGTGATAGATGTAATCTGAATGTCTTTCTGCAAAACTATAGTAAACTACCCAACTAGATTGATAGATAGATATACATACACATTTGATTAATCAGAGGAGACATGCAATGTATTCATAGGTGTATGTACATGTATACTTATAAGTGAATACATTCTATTAATATTTCATAATTATATAACATGATAATGGAAAACTTCATTATCATATTAAAAAAATAGAAAACTTTTTTGAAAAAAAAGTCAAACATACCCAAAAGTTTGAACAAATAGAAATAACCCACAATCCTCTAACCAAGGTTTGGAAAAATTTTAAATTAAAAAACAAAAAACAGCAAAAAACAATAACAACAACACAAAAAGAAAACAAAATCTGAACTTGTGCTAATCCTTACAAAGCATGCCTGGTCAAGACAGGATTCTGAAGATTTATAGTTAATGTTACTATTATAGTTTATTGTTGTTTTAAGAAATTCAGTTGGCAAAAAACAAATGGGATGTCTTTTCTTCCTTTGAGAAAACAGTGTGTTATCACTGGAAAAAAAATACAAGTTTTCCACAGTAAGAAGTGTTTGCTTCTTAGGTTAACCATTGAGAAATTCATCTCCAGATTTGTCTTTTGAGAAGAATAAACTAGACTTTATTCCCTCTTCAAATGACTCCAGCCACCATCTTTCTATAGGGATACCAGCACATATTTGGCAAAGAGGAATTCTTTTTAGCATCAGGAGGAATTCTGAAGTGCTCCACTTGACAGGGAGATTATACTGAGAAATTTGAAAAAAAGAGTTTTGGAATGAAGTTCAGCCCAAACGGTGATGACACTTAAAAAAAAAAAAAAGCCTAGTTCTAAAACCTATACCCTTTTATGATACAAAGAGCCATTTGTGTAAGATGGTTAGTGCTGCAAACTCAAATTTCTATACATTATTCTGCTAAATTGAAATCCATCTGACACTGCAGTAAACAACTTAAGGTACCTGGACTCAAGTTTTGCATGTTTTTCGACTAGCTGAGTTTCACGGGGCATTAAGTTCTCAGGTAAGAAAATGTAAGTCATCTTTCAGGGATTACAGATAAGATCATTTTTGCCTTCATTCTGGGTTACCATGCTGAATCACCAAAGGTTATTTCATCAAAGACAGGAAGGAGATCAAGGTAATATTACCCCCATCTCTAGAAGTAAGAGACAGATTTACAGAAATAGGTTTCTCTGACAGTTAGTAAACCACTATTTGGACTGAAAGCAAAAGACTGTACCATTCTTCAATTCTTTTAGATGTTGACATAAATATGGAACTCATTCTTTGTTTCCCTGAAAGAGCACATATTATAAAATTAAAAATACATTATTTTAGTTGTATTGTATTTAGTAGTTTCATCTGTCATGAAAGTAATGTCATGTATTTCTAGCTTACAGTTTATTTTGTACTTTTCTCTAGTCTAAAACTGACTTCTTTTTATAAGAGACAAACACATTTCTAGGTTAAAGATTTCAATATAAACACTAACATGACATTTTCCCTAAGTTAAGAAAGTACCAAAATAGAGTAAGATAATGTATGTTAAAATTCAAATCATCTTCAGATATTATTCAAGTGATACTACGTTCATTTAGAAGAGGACAAGCGTAACTCCACCATATGGATAGAGTATGGAGACAAACATGTGGACATCATTGTTATTCTAATTATTTCTTATTTCCTGGGACATAAGACAAGGTCCAACATGTTGTAGCAAGCAAATGAGTGGTAAGCGGTAAGGCATTATTATTTCTTGGTAGGTAAGCACTTTTCTCTATACAATCCTTAAAGTCAAACCATAAAATCATGTACAATTGTTTGCTTTAGTTACCTATAATCTAGGACTCAGTCCAAATGATAGAGAAGCTTTATCATTCACAGCAAAAAGAAAAAGAAAAAAAATATGAAGAATAGCTTTGAGGGTGTATGGTCACCAGGATTTTACAATTATAACATTTCATTTGCATTATTATTTTATTGAAAATAAGATCCACTGGACACAACACTGTTATTATGTAGATCCAAGTACTATGCTCTGAATCCACTGTTAAAAGAAAGAAGTATTGAAATTCTTGTTAAGATATCTAATGCTACTGTCATTCTCATATTTCACATATGAGTGAATGGTGTGGAGGATCAGATAAATTTGAGCCTTGGGTGAGCAACAAAATCCCCACTAGAGAAAAATACAGGAGATAAATT
This sequence comes from Cacajao melanocephalus, assembly GCA_963573385.1. Classification (NCBI taxonomy): domain Eukaryota; kingdom Metazoa; phylum Chordata; class Mammalia; order Primates; family Pitheciidae; genus Cacajao; species Cacajao melanocephalus. The sequence goes on along the minus strand of CAUYLG010033147.1, from coordinate 96,819 downwards.
ATTTCAAAAAAGTGTTCAAAATAAGAAAGGGGAAAATATAGAGTATGAACATGATAACAAAATATCCAATTTTCTAACAAATAACTGAATGGTAGCCACTGACTAATAATATCATTAAATTAATTTTCACCCTTGAAAGCAGTATTTGTTGGGCCTATTACCTATCTAAATAAATACGGACAGAGATAAGTTTATTTTTTTCTTTGATTTTTAGGTGACACATAATTTATAACTTAATCCTGTAATAATTTCTGAGATACAGAGTGATATTTCAATACATGTATACAATGTATAATGATCAAATTAGGGTAATTACTATATCCATCACTTTAAACATTTATCATTTCTTTGTGTTGGGAATAATAAAAGAAATTCTCTTCTGGCTTTAGAATAATCTACAATACACAATAGATTATTTTTAACTATATTTGCCCTGCAGGGCTATGAACACTAGAACTTATTTCTCCTATCTAGCTATAATATTGTATTCTCCCTATTGTCTCTCTCCTATCTATCCCAACCTCTAGTAACCACAATTTTATTCTCTACTGCTACAAGCTCAACTTTTTAAGCTCCCATATATGAGTGAGAAAATCAAGTATTTCTCTCTGACCTGACTTATTTTATTTAACATAATATCCTCTAGGATTATTCATATTGTCATAAATGACAGGACTTCTTTGTTATGGCTGCATAGTATTCTATTGTATATAATACTTTATCTATGTCTGTTAATGAACGTTTACATTGATTCTATATCTTTGCTATTGTGAATAGTGAAGCCATAAGTACAGAGTTGCAGCTATCTCTTCCATATACTAATTTTCTTCCTTTTGGACAAACACCTAGTAGTGGGATGGCTAGATTATATGGTATATTACATTTTTAGATTTTTTGAAAAACTCCATACCATTTTTCATAGTAACTGCGGTAACTGAAATTCCTGTCAACAGTGTATAAGAGTTCCCTTTTCCCTGCTTCCTGGCCAGCATTTATTTCTTTCTGTTTTATTTGTAGTAGCCATATAACTGAAGGAAGATGACATCTCATTGTGGTTTTTCAGTTGCATCTCTCTGATGATTAGTGCGGTTGAGAATTTTTTTCATATACTTGTTTGCCATTTCTATACCTTTTTTGAAGTGTCTATTCAGATGTTTGTCCACTTTAAAAGTCAAATTATTGTTTTTTTTTAATGTTGTTTGAGTTCTTTGTATATTGTAGATATTAGTCTCTTGCCAAACATACAAATATTTCTCCCATTCTACAGACTGTCTCATTTTGTTGATGGTTTCCTGTGCTGTGCAGAGGCTTTTTAGTTTGATATAGTCCCATTTGTGTATTTCTGTTTTTGTTGCCTGTACTTTTGAAGCCTTACTCATAAAATTTTTGTCTGCACTAACTTCCTGAAGAGTTTCCCCTATGTTTTCTTCTAGTAGTTTTGGAGTTTGGAATGTTACATTTAAGTCTTTAATTCATTACTCATTTAGTCTTTTCATCCATTTAAAGAATCATTTAAGTCTTTAAGCCATTTTGACTTGATTTTGGTAAGGGTACGGATTTAGTTTTATTCTTCTGCATATAAATATCTAGTTTTTTCAGTACCATTTATTGAGAGGGTGTACTTTCCTCAATGCAGATTCTTGTTACCTTGGAAAATCAATTAGTATAAATATGTGGATTTATTTTTGAGTTTTTATTTATCTTTATCAGTCTATATGTCTAATTTTTTATACCAATGCCATGTTGTTTTTGTTACTATAGCTTTTTAGCATATTTTGAACTTAGCTACTCTGATCCATCCAGCTTTGTTCTTTTATTTTTATCCAGGGTCTTTTGTGGTTCTATACAAATTTTACGAGTTTTTCTGTTTCTATAAAGATTGTTACTGGTATTTTTCCATGTCCTTTAGCTTTTCCAATTGTTAGAGTATACTTGTATAATCTCTAATTATCCTTTGTATTCCTGTGGTATCAGTTGTAATGTCTTCTTTTTCATTTCTGATTTTATTTGGGTCATCTCTCTTTTTTTCCTTAGTCTATATAACTGTTTGTTTATTTTGTTTATTATTATGTTATTTGTAGGGATTCAAGAGCCCCACACATTGGGTGCCAGCATGTAGGGATACAAGAGCCTCATATTGGGCACCAGAATATAGAAAACCAGCCCCACACCCCACCCATGGGTACCCTGAGTTTGGTGCTGACAAAGGAATGAGAAAACAACAGATTAAGAGTGCAAAGAGTGGGACCAGGAGGCCATCACTTATTACTCTGGAGGAGAAAGTGAAGGTCAGGTCTCTCACACTATTTGTTGATTGCAATCAGTTTGATCTGTAGGGCAGGGGTGGAGTGATGGTGGGGAGAAGAGAAGGTGATATGATGGTGGAGTGAATCAGTGAGCCAGAACTGAATCAGTGAGCTGGAATTGGTGTGTCATTCTAAAGATTGATAACAATGGTGGTTTGAGCATTTCACAAAATAAGAACATTTGGTTATCTTTAGCCTGTTACTTATGTGCAGCTGGTGGAACACAGGCCTTACAAGGAGCCTACAAGTCTGGCTACATCTGGTGGAACATGGGCCTTACAAGGAGCCTACAGGTCTGGCTACATCTTAGTGCTACAAAGGGGTTTTACATCCTTGAGCACAATGTTTATGGTAACAGAGACTAGGTCACCCTGCACTAGAACATGAGGCATGGAGAGGTCTTCCTTCTTAGAGGCCTTCTGTGGCCTTCCACAGTTTGTTGTTCCTTGTTTACATGTTACTTATAACCAAGTTATGTAAGCACTCTGCAAGTCCTTTCTCCTTTGCTGCTTCCCCCAGAAGTTATTAATCTTTATATGATTTTTATATCTATTTCCTTTAATTCAGCTCTTAGCTTTATTCTTGCTTTCTTTCTACTAACTTTGGGTTTCGTTTGTTCTTGCTTTACTTTTTTTTTTTAATTTTCAATATTTTATTGTTATTAACAAATAATTTTACATATTCATGGGGTACATTTTTCTATATGTACAATATATAGTGATCAGATAAATGTAATTAGAATGTCCATCATCTCAAACATTTATTTATTTATTTTTATTACACTTTAAGTTCTGGAGTACATGTGCAGATGGTGCAGGTTTGTTACATAGGTATACACGTGCAATGGTGGTGGTTTGCTCCATCCATCACCCCATTATCTACATTAGGTATTTCTTCTAATGTTATCCCTCCCCAAACCCCCACCCCTGCTATTCCTCCCCTAGTCCCCCACCCCCAGGCCCCAGTGTGTGATGTTCCCTCTCTGTGTCCCTGTGTTGTCATTGTTCAACACCCACTTATGAGTGAGAACATGTGGTGTTTGGTTTTCTGTTCTTGTGTCAGTTTGCTGAGAATGATGGTTTCTAGCTTCATTCATGTCCCTGCAAAGGACATGAACTCATCCTTTTTTATGGCTGCATAGTATTCCATGGTGTATATGTGCCACATTTTCTTTATCCTGTCTATCATTGATGGGCATTTGGGTTGGTTAAAAGTCTTTGCTATTGTGAACAGTGCCACAATAAACATACATGTGCATGTGTCTTTATAATAGAATGATTTATAATCCTTTGGGTATATACCCAGTAATAGGATTGCCGGGTCAAATGGAATTTCTATTTCTAGTTCCTTGAGGAATCACCACACTGTCTTCCATAATGGTTGAATCAATTTACACTCCCACCAACAGTGTAAAACTGTTCCTATATCTCCACATCCTCTCCAGCATCTGTTGTCTCCAGATTTTTTAGTGATCGCCATTCTAACTGGTGTGAGGTGGTATTTCAATGTGGTTTTGATTTGCATTTCTCTAATGACCAGTGATGATGGCTTTCTTCATGATTAAAACACCAAAGGCAATGGCAACACAAGCCAAAATAGACAAATGGGATCTAATTAAACTTAAGAGCTTTTGCACAGCAAAAGAAACTACCAATAGCGTGAACTGGCAACCAAGAGAAGGTAAAAATTTTTGCAATCTACCCACTGACAAAGGACTAATATCCAGAATCTATGGAGAACATAAACAAATTTACAAAAACAAAACAAAACAAAACAAAAAAATCAAAAAGTGAGCAAAAGATATGAACAGAAACTTTTCAAAAGAAGACATTTATGCACTCAACAAATATAAGTTCTTGCTTTTCTAGCTCATTGCATTGCATCATTAGGTTGTTTATTTGAAATTTTTCTACTATTTTCATGTAGTTATTATTATTTATTGCTTCCACTGAATCCCATAGGTTTTTGTATATTATCTTTCCATTTGCATTTGTTTTTAAGACATTTTAAAACTTTATTCTAAATTCCTTATAGACTGATTGGTTGTTCAGATCTTGTTGTTTAATTTCCATATATTTGTACACTTCCCAAACTTCCTCTGGTTATTTCTAGTTTTATTTCATTGTGGTCAGAGAAAATAGTTGATATAATTTAATCACTTAATTTTTTTTGATACTTATTTTGTGGCCTAACATATGATCTATCCTAGAGAATATTTCATGTGATGAGAAATAAATGTATGCCATGGCTGTTCAATGAAGTGTTATACAAATGTCTGTTAGGTCCATTTGGTCTAGAGTATAGTTTAACTCATGTTTATTTGTTGATTTTTATCTAAATGATCTGCCAATGCTGAAAGAGGAGCACTGAAGTTCTCAACTGTTATTATATGGCTTTCTATCTTTCTGTGTAGCTCTAATAATATTTGCTTTGTATAATCTGGTTGGTCCAGTATTGAATGTACATATATTTCCCATTATTATATCCTCTAGCTGGATGGATTAACTTATTATTGTATAATAAACTTTATTAGGTCTATTTATATTTTTTGACTTCTTCACAATTTTGGTTTTTGGTTTTTGTTTACATGGATTATCTTTTTCCATCCCTTTACCTTTAGTTTACGTGTGTCTTTACAGATGTTTCTTATAGGCAGCATAAGTTGGTTTTTTTAAAAAATAAATTGTTCAGCAAATCTACATGTTTTAATTGGAGAACTGATACTGTTTACTTTCAAGATTGTTACTGATAGACAAGAACTTACTCCTGTCAGTTTGTTAATTGTTTTGTATATCTTTTGTTCTCTTCGTCTTTAATTGCTTACCTTTGTGGTTTGGTGGTTTTCTTTAGTGATAGCATTTGATTCTTTCCTCTCTCATTTGTGCATGTGCTCTGCAAATGTATTTTATAATTTGTGTGTTTTCATCATGGTAGACATCGTTCTTTCACTTCCAGATGTAGGATTCCCTTAAGCACTTCTTACAGGTAAGTTCTAGTGGTGATAAAATTCCCTAGTTTTTGCTTATCTGGGAAAGACTTTTTTCCCTTTAATTTCTGAAGGATAGTTTTGTGAGATATAGAATTATTGATTGGAAATTTTTTTGAACTTTGAATATATCAGCCTATTCTCTCCTGGATGATGAGGTTTCTGTTGAAAAATTTGCTATTAGTCTGATAGGGTTTCCCTTATGTTTGATTTGATGCTATTCTCTTGCTGTTTTTAGAATTCTCTCTTTGACTTTTACTTTTCAAAGCTAAAGTATAGTGTGCCTTTTTGTTTGTTGGTTTGTTTTTGTTTTGTTTTTGAGACAGAGTCTTGCTCTGTCACTCAGTCTGGAATGCTGGGCACAATCTCAGCTTACTGCAACTTATGCCTTCCAAGTTCATGCTGTTCTCATGCCTCAGGCTCCCAAGTAACAGGGATTACAGGCAGGCACAACCACGCCTGGCTAATTGTGTGGGGTGTGTGTATGTGCATGTGTGTGTGTGTATTTTTAGTAGAGACAGAGTGTAATCTTTTGTGGCTCTGCTCTCAAAATGATGCCATGCTGCAGCAGCCTGGGTCTTGGGAATTGGGAATATCTAGATTGACTTTCCTGTATTGGAAAATATAGTCATGTGGACTCCAGTCAGCTCTGTATACTAGACTCAGGGTCTGTGAAGACTAAGGGGATCTCCTTTAGCCAGGATCGTAGGCATTTGTGGTAGAAATGTAAACTGTTAGGGATCTCCAACTCACCTTTTCCTCTCAATGAGGTGTTGCTCTTGGCTCTGGGCCTATCTTAGCTGGCTGCTTCACTTTCCTTGTTATGCTGCCATTGTGAGTCTGTGCCACTTCTTTGCTGAGTTTTGCTGTTCTTTTTTACATTCTCTATTTCACCTGTGGTTATTTTGATCCTTCTTCATGAAGGAGGCAAGTGCTGGGTGCCTCTAGTTAGCCATCTTGATGGCACAGAGCTTTCTGTTTATACCTGTGGCAGAAAAATGTTTTTTGATTTGGGACAAGGTAGCATAGTGAAAAAGTCACCTCTCAATCTATGCATGACTTTAGGCATGACACTTAGTATCTGTGCTTCAATTTGAAGCCTCTGGGCTTGGATTTGTTCTCCTGAAAATTCTTGCATCTGTGGAATCCTGTGATCCTAGGGCATGTTCTTTGGGTACTTTCATTGGTTACATGGTTTAAAAGGCCAGTATATGACACATGGATTACCTGGAGAGCTTCATCTTCTTTGTGACCATCCTTACCAAGTTTTTCAGAGAACATTCCGAAACAGTATAGCATGTCGTCCATGTTCTTTGCTCATTGATCTACACTTCATTTATTTCGGAATTCACTACTGTATCCTTTTCTGTTAAAAACAGAAAATGCACGCAGGAGATATATGTAATTTCCCTGTAGGACAGAATGACTCAAGTACAGCACATTTTTTTGTTAAGCTGGTATATTTTCAATAATGACTAGAAACGGTAAATAATTTTACTGCAGAACTGTATATTTTACTATTAATAAATCGATTTCTGCAGATTATTATTCAACTCTTAGTGAAATTTGAAGTGTGTACCAGGTGCTGTCAGAACACAAAGTTAGTCACATGTCCTACACAGTAAGCACAATTACCATTCAAATTGCACAGGTAAAATCAACCACCATGAACACTGACAGCTTTCACAAACATAGTGATCATTACTGATCATGAATGAAGTTTGCAAGGTGATGGTATGTAGCAACACAGCTTCAGTCAGTTTATTATCCCACCAAATTTATTTATAACTGCTTTTAAAGAATATTAGAACAAACCACAAATAATATATTTGGGGAATGTTTTCAAAATTTTTTTTAGAATGTGAACACGGTAAATAATATAGTTGGACACTGTAACATAAGTTATTTTAGTGTCTCTTTAATTATGTTTGCAGTATTCACAGGGAAGTGTTCTGTTTAGATAATTACTCATTGGATGAATATCAGCAATTTGGCTTATGAGTACTTCAGAAAATTACTCAAAATGTTGCAAGAAAAGAATTTCCCACAAACACCTTGACCAAAAACAATTCAGTTAAGTGCTTCTTACATCCTGTTTCCAACAGACTATGTTGAAGATTTCTAACTATTCTCCTTTAAGTTGTTCATAAGAGCACCATTTTTGATAAAGAGAAACAATTTTTTAATGTGCTCAATATAATATATTATGCCATACACTTTTAGATATTATAAATGTTATGACTTAAGATAAATTAAACATGTGCTAAATATATCCAAAATACGTAATAAAGATACACTATCATTAATACTTATTTAACAGCATACTGGTTATCATTATTATTTCTAAGTTGACATTCTTCTTAATTGTTTACATGCAAAAAATGATTTTTTTCTAAAATTATTACTTACGTCAGTTAACATAACATAATTTAGGAATTCCATTTTGTACGTAAAGCTATAAATGTTGCCATGAAAAGATAACAAAACATGTAAGGTGGGTATTTACCTTTGCTCAGAAAACTTACAAGCATGGTGTCTGTGTGTGTGTGTGTGTGTGTGTGTGTGTATCATAATTAATGTCTCTAAACTTTATGACTGTCAGAGATAAGCTAATATTGTGAACTTTTTAAATTTTAAGCTATTGACTTAGAATTTTTGTTGATGATTTTTCTCATTTTGGCCTCTAAGTACATTGTATTAGTCTGTTCTCAGGCTGCTAATAAAAACATACCTGATACTGGGAAATTTGTAAAGAAAAGAGGTTTAATTTACTCACAGTTTTGCATGGCTGGGGAGGTCTCAGGAAAATTACAATCATGGCAGAAGGGGAAGCAAACATGTCTTTCCTCATGTGGTGACAGGAGAATGAGAGTAGCATGAAGGAGGAAGCACCTTATGAAACCATCAGATCTCCTTAGAACTCATGATCTCAAGAACAGTATGTGGGAAACTACCTCCATGATTCAACTACCTTCACCAGGTCCCACCCTTGACACATGTAAATTATAATAATTCAAGATGAGATTTTTGGTGAGGACACAGCCAAACCATGTCATACATCAAAATTGTAATCTGTGAAAAAAATTTAAATTTTTTCTACTTTTTCATTTTTAAAAACATCTTTGTTTTCCTCTTAGGAAGTAGCTTATGATTGCATTATAGTTAAAAGAGATGTTTTAAACTGATTGAATAAACATTCAAGGATGCCTGGGTCCAAATCACATCTCTGACATGCTGTGTCACTGTGATTTTATCAAATATCTTCTACTAAATAAGAGTAACAATGTTAATCATAATGTTGTGAAAAATAAATTGGATGATGTGTTTAAAAGATTTAAATCAGTACGCAACACATGTAACCCATTCAAATTTACAAAATTGTTACTGAATGTGGAAGTCAGTAAGTTCTTTAGGTTTAGATATGGCACATAGATTATATTATACTATAAAACATTAATATATTTAATAGAGGCATTCCTTCTGTAATTATCTTTTACCTATGTCCTTTTTTTTCATTTGTATTATAGCCATCATAATAAGAGTTTAGTCACTTTAATTACAGGCAGTTCAAATTTAAATTTTACTTTCAATAGATATCTATTAAGCACTCACAATCAATAAAGTGATATTACATGTTACAAACAAAACCAAAACTAGAGTCTATTGCATAGAACTGATAGTATATTACTTTCTGAATTACCTAATAGCAATAAACATATATCTTCCTTTTTCCTTTTCTGAAATATGCTTAAAGAGTTGGTTACAGCCAATTGCCTGTTATTTATTGAGCATGTATCTGTTGACCAGACACCCTTAGAAAAAATTAAACTAGTTCTTTGGGATTTTTAGCCAAAAATTGTCAACCTGGGATTATTTGGCTTAATTTTACACTTTTAAATCAGTTTTTGGCATTTGTAGCTGTAGCCACTCTAGTAATTAGAGATGAAAATTGAATTAAGAAGATAGTAATCTTTTAATATATAATAATGGCATTAGGGTTACCAATAAATAAAGCTGTTCTTCTAAATTATTATAATAGTATTTAACTTTTAAAAAATGTCTTACAGGCAATATTCTCACACTTCATTTAGGACATAAATTATAGAATTATGTTATGCAGTGATTGGGAAATTAATTTAACTTTTTTTCATTTTTAAGCATTTTGTAGGAGAAAAATCATTACACTGGATGCAAGTTATAGTTTTTCTATTGAAGCTCTTTGAAATTGAGCAGTTCATTCAATCGTTCTCTGTGTTAATTTTTTCATTTGTGAATTTGGAGTCAAATTTATATGCTATATGTAAAATCTCTCATCCTATACTTATGACCAATTGACAATAGAATACAAATGATAATGGTACAGAGAACAAAATTTTAACTTTATTACTTTTACTTGATTCTTAGTGAAAGAAAACTTGTATATAAGGTAATTACAAAAAATATTATAACAATTTTAAAGTAAAAATAGTCTTGGTACAAATCTAAATAATGTATTCATGTAAATGGGTAAAGAGGAAAACATTGAATTGAACAAGACTTCGGCCTTTGTAATATTGCATAAGCCTAATTATACCATACTTAGGAGTTACTGTGTTACTTTTTGTTAAAGACATCACCTATAATTTGAAGAAGATGTACTTAAAGGTCAAATTTTCTGAGCATTGATTTTTCTTTCTTGTATGAACAATGAATTTTGAAGTTACATTTTATGACCACTCTTTAATGTTGCCATTTGCTAATTTCAAGGTGCATTGGGTATAATTATTCTTTTCATAAGGGCAGCAGTAAAAATTATATTTGAGTAGCAGGCTTCACTGAAGTTGCCATATTCCAGATTTCTCTCTATAGCTTTTTCCATGTCTGCTCTGCAACCAGTATTAACTCCGTTTTCTCAGTACCATAAGATTTTTAAATACGACTGCTCTGTTTCAAGATAAGTTAAAAAAAAACAACAGACCCTCAAGTGTTTTAAGACAATGCTGCTTTAGCTCTGATAAATCAAATATCTGTATGATAAATCAAATAACACAAATAACTCTATGATAAATCAAATAACTCTGATTAATTTCAGAATGATCCAAGCCCTTCATTACAAGCTTTTAACATAAGTTAGGAGCACTGCTACGTTCACACTTCTAGTGTGCTGGTTGAAGACAATTCATTAGTGGTGCAATAGAAATAGCCATGAGAACAATGAAGGGAAGCAGCCCTAAACATGAGGTCCAGAGGGGGTAGTTAGCACGGTAGTAAGTATGAGTCCTTGTCAACTATTAGAATACATGACTTGAAGTGGTAAGAAAGGGATAAGGTCAAAATCAAAGATGGGAAAGAGTATAAAACTTACCTGTAAATATGACATGCTGAAAGGCGGTAGTTACCAAGATACAAAGCCATTAATGGAGTAGAGAAACCAAGAAAGACACTGAGGTTTCAGATGAATCTGGAGAAATTTCATAGAGAGATCATAGGTTCCCATGAATGCTTTCATTCTGGTTTACTCAGCCCTATGGTTTGAATGTTTGTGTCTCAATCAAAAGTTATATGTTAAAACCATTTGACCAAAGTGATAATATTAGAAGGTAGGGTCTTTGGGAAATGATGATGTCATGAGGGCAGATCCCTAATAAATGGGATTATTGCTCTTATAAAGAGGCCCCAGACAGCAGTCCTGTCCCTCCCACTGAGAGAAGGCACATCAAGTGAGTGTACAATTAGCAAGATAAGCATTTCTGGAAAATGTGATTGTTTATTTTTAGAAACCAGTTAAGACCTCAGTAGTTTTTAAACTACAGTTCATTCTCTGGAGTTTCCTTTCCTCTCACTGCTCTAAAACCATGCTATTGACAAATATTTGTTTATAAGATTGAGAGATAGTATCAGGTAAGCAGGACTGAACATACTAGTCTTCTAATAGGTTGTTTAGGTTTATACCTAACATTTTATGTAAATAATACAGGCCCACAAATAGAGGTACTCTACCCCAGGCATTTTTCCATTTGGGTGCCCCCAGATGACATACTTTGAGAAAACAAACTGTCAAAAATTAAATTTCCACATTATTATTGTCTTTATTTAGGTCATGAGAGGTCACATCATAACCTGTATAGAGTCAACTTTTGCTCTTATAAGAGATTATATTATTCAAAACGTTTCTGAGAAGGCTGAGTGCAGTGGCTTATGCCTGTAATCCCAGCACTTTGGGAGGCCAAGGCAGCTCGATCACTTGAGGACCAGCCTGGCCAACATGGTGAAAACTTGTCTCTACAAAAAATACAAAAATTCTGGGCCTGGTGGCATGCATCTGTAGTCACAAATACTTGGAAGGCTGAGACAGGAGACTCTCTTGAACCCGGGAGGCAGAGGTTGCAGTGTGCCAAGATCGTGCCATTGCACTCCAGCCTAGATGACAGAGCAAGACTCCATCAGAAATATATATATATATATATATATATATATATAATATATATATATATGTATGTATGTATAATATATATGTAATATGTATAAATATGTGTGTATACATATATATATATATATTTCTGACGGAGTCTTGCTCTGTCTTCCATTAAATTTAAAATATATATATTTTTTCTTTATATGCATAGGAAATATATATATTTATAACATATGTGTATATATGTATGTATGTATAAATATATATTTCTGCGAAGATTATGGGACAGGACAGACTTTGGTTTTGGAGAAGCAAACAAATTATTCATTTTCTAGAGGTTCAGGGAATTGTTCTTATACTGAGCCTAAAAAAGGACAGTTTAGAGTCCTTCAATCTGATGTTTTGTACTGGATAATTAACTGTTGTGAAAGGCTTCTGTGTGCATGAGATATTTAGAACACCCCTGGCCTCTTCCTACAGGATGTGAGGAGCACCTTCCTCCCAGTCATGGCAATACAACAAATTCTCTAAATATTGTCACATGTCTCAAGGGGCACGGAACCCAACCTTGAAGCTGTGGGTTAGAGAAACTCTTCTTTGGGAGGTAACTGGTGCCTAAAAAATTCATGGGACCAATAAAAGGATCCATAAAGGGACTCTGGATAGGGAATCAAAGAAGTAGCGAGTAGTCTTCAAGACAATGGGTAGGTATTCATTACTCAATACTGGGTTTCCCTCTAATAAGTTACTATGTCTCTGTTATTCTTAAACTTTCCATATGCTTTATTAAATGTCTTTGCATAAACATCTTTGTTAAACGTCTTGAGCCCTGAGGGTTAAGGCAGGCAGATGTGTTCAGCTGTCAAGTGAAATGATACAGAAGGAAGATAGAGCCTGGGGAAGCCTATTATAAGAAGGCCAAAAATAACTGCCAGAGAGTAGAGCAAATATGGGGCTGGAATGAGAAACACCTTCCTGATCTGGTGTGTGAAACATGCCAACATTTCTCAGGCATCCTCAGATATCCCTATTAGCAAATGGATGGGGATACTTCGACTTTGTCTTTGTGGATGTACTACAGAAAATTGATGCTGGTGAGCTAGAATAATTGAGAAGTTTTGGTTACCCAAATTAGATAGTTTTGCAACATTTTCTCCTAAAAAGTACAATGGGAATTCCTGGATCCTAGAGCAGAAGAATAAGGTCCTTAAAATATAACATGTTAATGTGTAGATGTCCTTCATTGCACCTTAAATTTGACAAATGTGAATGTGAAAATTTATCTACAGACTGACAATTGAAGATGATTAAAGGTAGATATTACAGAATGGAAACTCCTAGATTAACTAACAAAATATAAAATAAAATAGAGTAAACTGTCAACGTTGATAGAAATGGAGTGTTTTCACATCTTCCAGATTACAGGGTAAATTATATATTTTGGAAAACAATTTAGGCAATGTGAGTTCAGTACCTACATATGGTCATATGTTTTTGCAAAACTATTTATTATCTAGTAGTCTAAGAATGTAATCTGTAATATCCTTAAAGCTCTATGGATAGCGATATTCACACTGTGGTGTTATTCATTGTAATAATTAAAATTACAGATAAACTCTTACTGCCTTAGTGTAGGAAAATTTTAAAGAATATTAGGTTCATTCTATGTCAGCAAATTAACTCATTAAATTTATATTTGTAAAAATTAATAGGCTGGGTGTGGTGGCTCACGCCTGTAATCCCAGTACTTTGGGAGGCCGAGGCGGGCAGATCACCTGAGGTTGAGAGTTCGAGAACGGCCCGACCAACATGGAGAAACCCTGTCTCTCCTAAAAATACAAAATGAGCTAGGCGTGGTGGCACATGCCTGTAATCCCAGCTACTTGGGAGGCTGAGGCAGCAGAATGGCTTGAACCCAGGAGGCAGAGGTTGCACTGAGCGAAGATCGCATCATCGCACTCCAGCCTGGGTAACAAGAGTGAGACTCCATCTCAAAAAAAAAAAAAAAATGAAAATGTAAAATTTATTTACATTACAGAACAAAATATAAAGATGCCAAATAATATTACTTCATTATGTTAATAAAATATATGTTTATATGAAAGACGAGGAGAAAATATACCAAAATGTTCAAAAGATAGCCTCTGTCTGGTTGGTAGGGTACGGGCTTTCCTATTTTTTTTTTTTTTTATAATTAGCATGCCAGAATTTGAGGAGAGTAAACATTAATTTGTCAATAAACAGGGAGAGCTATTTAGTTTTATTTTTCTATTCTCTCTCTTTTTTTTTTTTTAACATAGCCCAGCTATTTCTTTTACAATTTCTTTCATAGGTGTTGAGTTTCTTAATTTTAGAAGGGCTGTGAAATCCAGTAACAGGTGTTGGGTACATAATTATTTAAATATGAAGACCAGACCAGGCACGGTGGCTCACACCTGTAATCCCACACTTTGAGAAGCCAAGACAGGCAGATCATAAGGTCAGGAGATAGAGACCATCCTGGTTAACAAAGTGAAACCTCGTCTCTACGAAAAATACAAAAAAAAAAAAATTAGCTGAGCACGGTGTCACGTGCTTGTAGTCCCAGCTACTGGGGAGGCTGAGGCAAAAGAATTGCTTGAATCTGGGAGGCAGAGGTTGCAGTGAGTCACAATCATCACACCATTGCACTCCAGCCTGGGCAACAGAGACTCCTTCTCAACAAAAAGCAAAAAACAAAAAAAAACAAAAAAAAAAAAAAGAGAGAGAGAAAATTGAAGACCAATCATAAAGAATGTTGGTAAGGGAAATGTGTTTTTTTTCTTAAAAATGACTTAGGATTATTTCATTTAGATGTAAAGTATAAAAATGTTTTCCCCTAAACATTAAAATTAAAAACAAATGTGTATCCAAATAATGTGTCTTAGTGGATTATTAGGTTAAATATTAATGACTTGTGGTTATACAGAAAAGAATCTTATTGCTACCACTAGCTTGCCTATTACAATAGGACTTCTTATCAAAGTTGAAAATTAATGGAAGCCCATCTCCATTAAGGAAAGAACCAAACGATACTGTGAAATAAGAGATTTTTGAATGAAATTACTGATTTTATTGCCCTGTAAAAATGCAATTGATTAATGTTGTGTCTTATTAATCAAACCTATATTTGTATGGGATCAGTTGCCAGTGACGAAGGATTTATTGTTACCTAGTATGTGATAACTCCCCTTCACATAGAAGGATTTGTGCAGATGTCACCTGGGTCAATATTACCTATGAACAAAAATATGATTCCTGAGTGCTGTGATCAATAAATGGGCAACCTGAATATCGCATCATGATCCTTGTCATATCAAACAGGATCATTATCTGCTGCTTGATTCCTTTTCCCTATCTTACTTTTTTCTGCTCTGTCCATCATCATATTTTCCGGGATGTCTTGGTGAAGAAAAATATAATATCCCCTTAGAGTTAAGAAAATATTATTCTGTGAAATGGCAAATTATAGGCAGTTATTGCAGAATTTCAGAGTGAAGTGAGCACTTATCTGCCCAGAGGGAACATGAAGTAGCCATGAAGGAAAATGACCCCATGTATCTTGGAAGAAATTAAAAAGTAAGAATCTGTGACAATGAGGGTGACTCAGTACCATAAATCTGTCTCTTCTGTTTCTTAATTTCAAATAGAACAGCTAAGAAAGTAAAACATTTTAAAAGAAAGGTGTTAAAATCTAAAGCCTATCGTTAAAGTAGATGCTGTTGTATGCTCACAAAGAGCCTGGTGAAGGGTCTAAAATGTTGTTGTGTCAAGAAGTTTGAAATTATTTTCCAAGACATGATCATTACAAAAAAGCCACATTAATGGAGAAAGAAGGCAGTAACAGGACCATCTATTCACAGAGGTTTTAGGCTATCTGTCTATATATACATCGGATATTTTTCTTCCTTTGTGGCAATAAGAAAAGTCAAAACAAGCAATTTTCTAGACAAGTAAATGAATAGTTATAATGGTTTGTGACATCTTAAAAACATAAATGATCACACGGAATGTCCTATTTCTTAATAGTATGATCTTAACACACGTGAATTCTGTCGATGGAGAGATTAAACAAAAATAACATCAGAAATAAGTAAAAATAATGTTTACATACTATCCACAGCACATCATTCATGCCTAGACTCTATATGTACATTATAAACCTGCATGCTTTTTGCAAGAACAGATTGCAAAAGTAAGAAGCGGAATCTCTCTGAGAAGAAAATTTCCACATATAATGCACCTTATCGCTTTCTATCTCTCTGCTACTTCTTTATGTTCATCTTATTGATTCTTTTAAATCAAATTTATCTGCTTTCAGTTAACCATGCATCCAGCCCTGTTGGTATTTCCTGCTACTCAGCTTTTCATAGATTCCTAAGTTCTGTTCAACTGGCTCTTATTTTTATAAATGAAATAACTATCACCCCAACTATGCCTCTTAAACATTTCCTCGGGTCGATGAAGAAGTAGATAAATTGTCTTACATGCAAATTACGAGCTACATAGACGAGGGAGGACGCATTTCTGAACCTTTCATATCCTACACTGTGCATGGCTTACTCATGTTCATAGATTTGGTACATTCAATCAAAATATTCAACGTCTACATAATAGAAAGCACTCCTTTCAAATGGTGGAGCGGAATAGTGAGAAGAGGCCATTTTTCTATATGGTGTCCTCACATGGTCAATTTATTAAGAAGAAGAACTGACTAAGGCAAATGTCAGGCTGCATATTACTTTGCCACTGCAATGGGAAATAAATGTGCTGCTGATAGAGCCCTGGAGAGGTACTTCTGCTCTTGGCAAAGAAGCAGTTAAGACAAGTTTTTTTGTTTGTTTTGTTTTTTTGAGTATATGACACTCTGCTATGGAGTCCTTACGGCAACATAAATTTAGGCTAAAGATGGAGAAAACCCTTGAAAGCTTTCAAATTGTCTTAGTTCATTTTGTGCTGCTGTATCAGAATACTACAGACGGGGTAATTTTCAAACAATAGAAATTTATTGGGCTCACAGTTCTGGAGCCTGGGAAGCCAAGGGTCAAGGGATTACATCTGGTGAGGTCCTTCTAGGGCCATGATTACATAGTGGAAGGAATCACATAAACAACAGAGTGTGTTCAAGAGACTGAGAGATGGAACCCACAACCATAAGCCCTTTTATAATCAGCATAAATCCATTCATGAGGGTGTAACCCTCTAGATCTAAACACCTCCCATGAGGCCCCACTCCCAACATTATTGCACTGGAATTTCAGTTTCCAACACATGTTTTTTGATAGACACATTCAGACTGTAACCCTCATGCGGGCATATGATTCACAAACAGGCCTGTAGCCTCTGGGATGGAGAAAGCCATCCTAACTTTTTCTGACTATGCATGCCAGGACTTACACTGTGAGAGGCTGTGAATATCAGGTTTGTTAGCATAACTCTCTCCCACCTTGTATTTTACACTCTGTGCTTTTTTCAAATTAGACTTCTTTCTGCTTTCCACACAAGCTGTGTGGTTTCACACCCCCAGGCTTTGCTTAAGTTTTTCTCTGCCCTGCCCACGTGCCTACCTATCTAATTTCTCCGCTTTCCTCAAAACTTCATGAATCCTTTCTTAATCCTCTATTCAGAAATGATCCCCTCCTCTTCTGCCACAGCAGCAGTGCATTTTCACCTTTCTTCTGGCATTTTTTAAAACCTGATTTATATGATTGAATTGTGTGTTTATGCTTGATATCTTCAACAAGTGACTATTAGCAAGTGGAAGGGCAGGATCAATAGCTGTGTCACCTTTCTCTGTATATTTCTCAATACCAAGGGTTTGTCCATTTACCTTTTCCATACACACAGATGTTCTCTCTCTTTCTCCCTCTTTTCCTCTGTCTCTCTCTTTCTCTCTCTCTTTTCCTCTGTCTCTCTCTCTCTTTTTCTCTCTTTTCCTCTCTCTCTCTCTTTTCCTGTCTCTCTCTTTCTCTCTCTCTTTTCTTCTGTCTCTCTCTCTCTCTTTTCCTGTCTCTCTCTTTCTCTCTCTCTTTTCCTCTTTCGCTTTTCCTGTCTCTCTCTTTCTCTCTCTCTTTTCCTCTCTCTCTCTTTTCCTCTGTCTCTCTCTCTCTCTTGCACAGGCGCATGCTCTCTCTCTCACTTTCTCTTTCACACACACACACACACACACACACACACGCACACAGAGGAGTTTGGGCACAGTCTTATGATACAAACTTCTAATCAAAAATTTCATTATTGTCTGATAGATTATTGCTACCATCTTCCTAACCTCACTCAAAGAAGACTTACTATCTAAATTAGCTTACAGGATACCAGTCACATTTTCCTCTGGCGTGGTTTGACCCATTGCCTAAGACAAAAGTAATTTGACTTCTAATAACGCAGAGGAGAATCCAGTTGTCAATATTTCCACCTGATTAACAGGTGTGGCTCTATGTGTGTGTGACAGGCACTTGGCCAATCCCAGTGTCAGGTTGAAAGATGGCAGATTGTGTGAAGATGCTATTTGACACAGGTAATATTCTTTTAACTACCTTCTGTGATTGTGTTTGTGTGTCTGTGTCTGTGTGTGCGTGTGTGGTGCAATTATCCTTTGGTATCCACAGGGGGACTAGTTCCAATTCTCTCACTGATCCTTGGGTGCTCAAGTCCCTTATATGAAATAGTATAATTTTTGCATATAACCTTCTCCTGCGTATTACTCATCTCTGGATCAGGTGTAATACATTGTATAATGCAAATGCTTTGTAAATAGTTACTTTGCTGTATTTTTACTTATTATTTTAATTGTATCGTTTCATTTTTTTAAAAATTATTTTTCATCTATGGTTGGTAGAATCTGAGGATGTAGAACTGTGGACTCAGAAGGCCTACTGTGTAGCATTTTTCCATGCCCAAGAGACGTGAAGAATTGGAGTAAATAAAAGAATCACTGGCTTTTCACATCTATAAATGTGCTACTTCCACCCTTTCCTGCAAAGAGCTGACTGTGAGCTTACTGAAGTGTGATTAGTGCATTCTAGAGCTAGTAAAGGGTGTGAGAAGGGTACCTTGGCAAAATAACTTTCTAAATACATTGTCTGCTATAAGATCAAGAGGGAAGAAGAGGTTCTCGAGCTGTGAGGTGCTGAGAGGGCCATTACTTATAGGAGTTTAGCGATGGTGCGAGTTAAGGGCCGCCTTTCCCCTTCTCTCTTCCCAATAACCCCATCCCAGGATGCAAAGTAGGTGAATCATCTGTATAAACCACTCTGCCCGGGTAGGGCAAACCGCAGACAGTATCTCCCTATGCATGTTAGCCTGTGTCTACTCTGGCCCCCTCCCCTCCCTGCAGGCAGCGACCATTTCAGCATGAAATCCCCAGGCAGGGGCTGGATTCTGAGCTCTGCAACATTTCTTATCTCCGCGCTCAACCCGGCTATTTCTGAGCTAGGTTCCTAGCAGAGTCTGGGGCGAGGCAGTTGAGTTCTCTAAGGAGCCAGAGGGAAAGTGCAGATGAAAGGACCCATTGTCCGATCCTGCAGGTTGCAGTGACCCCAGGCCAGATTGTTACGCCTCCCCCACTCCCCGGGGCCGGTCATTCTGCCTCCTACAGCTCAAGCAGGAGATGTGACCTTAATCTCACATTTTCCTACCCTTCCAGGAGAAATAACGATATGCTCCAATCTCAGGGAGCAGAGAGTTAGTTCTGGGCGCTTGCCACGGCTGCCTCACTTCAACTGACACGCACACACGCGGGTACTTGGGTGTTGGGGGTGGGGCACCGATCTGGGGAAGGAACCGCTCCCCCCATCCCCGCCAACTCATCTTTGCAGACCTCCCTCGGTGCACCCCTGGCGGGGATCTGGCCAGTGCAGCCCACTGGGACCTAGGGCAGAGGCTGAGGGGTGAGGCCAGGAGACTTCAGGCCTCTAAGGACACAGCTGGGGCTGAGGCTCAGTTGAACGCAGTCCCGCCCGCGGCTCGCCCCCTCCCCGTGCCTCTCCCTTAACCTACCGCCCCCAACAGCAAAGGTACGAGATGTAGAGGAAACACTCTGTACATGATTTTTCAGCCCACCCTCTAGCGCCCGAGGAGACGGACGGTGTAGACTCTAGGGGACGACTGCTTCCCCTCTGCCGCGGCGGGGTGGGGAGGGTGGGAAGGGGACGGCCTCGCAAGGTGTCAGCCGTCTCCAGGTTTGAACGAGAGAGGGAGAGGGAGGTCCACGCAGAGACATAGAATCCCCCTTCTCCCTCGCGCTAAAGGAATAAGAGCTGCAGGACACACCGCCCGCCTCCAGACCCCCCATTCCGTTAAGCCGGGACGCGCTGGGGGTGCAGGGCCGGGCGTCTGCCTGCAGTATCAGTATCACTATCAGCATCTGCATCAGCATCAGCATCAGCATCAGCATCAGCATCAGCATCAGCATCGGCATCAGCTCAGCTGCCCCGAAGTGGCCGGCGGCTGTGAAGGAGCTCCAGGCTGCCCCCATCCCCACGCCCTTCCCGGCTCAGGGCGTCCATGAACGTGCGGATGGCCGGCGGGCGAGGGACGCCGTCGCGATCGCGGCCGCCCCTCTAGCTGGAGGCACCGGGGACCGAACCCGTGGCTTCGAGCTCGACTGCGGACGAATCCGAGGGCCGCGCGCCTCGCGGGAGAGCGGCCGCCGTGCGGCGCGGAGGGATACGCCTCGGCCGCACCTCCCCGCGCCGCGCCCCCGCCCCCGCCGTCGCCCGCCCGCCCTGCCCGCCCTCCCCGCCCTCCCCGCCCGGCTCTGCTGCCGCCGCGGCGGCCGCTGCTGCTGCTGCTGCTGCTGCTGCTGCCGCTGCTGCCGCTGCCGCCGCTGCCGCCGCTGCTGCCTGGATATAGTGCGGCAGGAGCGGAGCTTGCAGTCACTTTGCGAGGAGGAGCGCGCGGGCTGCGGGCGGCTGGGGCACCCCGGAAGCGGCGGCGGCGGCTCGAGCAGAGGCGGCCGGGGCAGCGAAGGATTCTCTCTCCAGGGCTGGACTTAATAACTTTGAAACTGTCCGCCGGTGTCACGTCCTGAACATGAGCCTCCTCCTCTCCTTCTACCTGCTCGGGTTGCTTGTCAGTAGCGGGCAAGGTAGGAGTGTGGTGCTTTATTGCATTTACTTTCCCTCCCCCTTCCACCCAGCCAAGAGGGGCAAAGCGGGGGGCGCAGGAAGAATTAAATGAAAGAACTAAAGTTACAGTTATTGTTGTTGTGGTTGTTAGGGTTATTTTCGTTCTTTCTCTAGCTGCCCCTAAAATTGCATCTGTTGTGTGGAGACCCCTAAATAAGAGAAGGTAAAATACAGAATTGGAGAGGGGATATCAGTGAGCAGGATATCCAGGGAAACTGCTGCTTTTTTTTTTTTTTTTCTCTCTCTCTCTCTCCCTGAGATTTTGGCTTTCTCTTATTTTCATGATCAAAAATTGGATGAGTATGTTGGTGTGTGTTAACAGTGAAATATCTGAGGTTGCGGAAGGAAAGGGCACGGTGGTGTTTTACAGAAGCAGCAAAAACTATCAGCGTTAAACTCATTTGCAGAATATCTGTTGTGTGCAAGACGTTCAATTCTTGGAGACTGTTTTTTTTTTCACCCCTTTCCCAAAACCTTAATTTCTGACTATGAAGTGAATGATGATGGCTTATTTCTGTTGGAAACTAAGAGAGGAGCGATGGATATTGTGTGTAAGAAAGCAAATGGATAAAACTAGGGGTGTGTTGCAGTCATTCATTTTGACCCCCAACCCCTTATTAATACAGAAAGGTGGAATAATTTTATGACATTAGATTGTAGTTACACCTGTAAAGGATTTTTGGGGTTGTGGAGAACTGGTGGGAGCTTTTATCTCTTAAAAAAAAAAAAAATGAATAGCCTGGTAGAATAACCTGAGAGGGAATTTGTGGAAGCTATCACTGTTTGTCTGTACAGAGATACAGATGAATTAATCAGACTGTTTAGACTGTAAACATTCACATGAAATATATTTACAAAAAATGGAAGCATTTTCAACTGTCCAGACAAGTTTGGACGTTTAATTAGGGACACAAAATGCTAAAACATGCATTGGTGAAAGTCTTTGAAGGAAAAATAAATAGCTGTAATTTTGAGACATGTAATGATTGCAAAGAATGTTATCAGTGTAGCATGACATTAGTTTTTTAAAAAAAGAAATAATAAATTATGAGACAAGTTAAAATATCCCCACAATATTCAATTCTAAGCATTTTTAGCCTCTTCTGTATTGCTTGTTTGGGCCAGCAGGGGGTGGTAGAACTCCATTTTAAGCCCAGAAGACGGTTGTTTCTGCTCTTCAACAGAGTCCTTCTATCATTCTTCAGCAGGGCTTGACATTTTGGATGTGAAGCCTTCCTTTCACTGCCCTTCTCCTCCCCACAGCTATAGTGTTAGTGGCTGATGAAACACGATTGGATGCAGATTCAGAAATCAGTATGCAAATGTTGGATATTGCTATAGTTCTTAATAAAGTGTCTTGATAAGATTCTGCTCATTTTCCCCTCTTAACATAGAGTATGAAATATTTCGGTCTTAGTAAAATTGCAGCTATGTCCATCTGAAGCTATATTAGCCCAATTCGTTAATCCAGTGGTTCTTAAGCAAAGATCACCATACACATATGTCCTGCAGATAGGCTGCTTTAATTTTCAGATAGCTGCTGATTGTGTTTGACTGTTCATTTACAGCATAGACAGGTATTTTTGAGCACTAGGAAACAATCCCTGAAAATTGCAGTTAAAATACAACTGCAATTAAGTAAGGGTAGATAGTGTGGAGTAGCATGGGGGCATACTGGGACACAAGTTTATGCAGACTTATGATTACATTGTGAGTGGTTAGGAGAAGAAAAACGTCTCAGTTGTGGAGTCTGAATTTATCATTGCAGAGGCTAGGTGTGTTGGAATTTGGATACATAGGAAATCTAGAAATGTTTAGATATATAGGTTTAGCTAGTACACAGAAACATAACATTTGGATGTATATATGTAACATAGATGTGAAATTGTGATTCAGCTAATTTATAAGTCAGAATAAAAGGTATTTATAAAGAGGCACTCAGAGACAAGCATCTCTGAAGGGGAACACATATTCACTGTAATGAAACAGGGTGGAAGGAGACCATGATTGTAAGGATCTCTATCTAGTACAATTTCACAATGCATGACACTCAGAGAGGCATAGATGCACAACAGAGGGACTTAGCTTTTGTGAAAAAGAACATATAGTACTTCTATGCCATGTGTCCTGATGTAGTCAGAGATGTTTGGAGATAGAGACCCTCACCCTGGGGTCCAATTCCTCTATGCTAGTGTTTTGTTCTTGAATTAAGGATGCAGCAGCAAATATCAGACACACTATCAGTGTCACTCATAATTTTGTTTATTCTCTTGTAAAGAGGGCCATGGAAAGCCACCAGTCAGTGATTCCTGGTCTTGTCTTAGAACTGCTAAAATCCCAGCTTGCTGATTTATGTGTCCAACAATATACTTGCAGGGGATTTTATGAAGCATGATTGAAGCTATTGCTTTGGAAAGTGGTGTGCAGTTAGACTGGGGAAAGGCAACAATGATATATTCCCTTTTCAGGAGTCAAAACGTTTTGAACTACAGCAGTTGAATAGGAGAAAATGATATTAAGTGAGAAACTAACTTAAGTGAATGCCAATGCTATAATTAGCTAACGAGGACTAATAGTTTCCTTGTAACTCCCAACACAACCTTATTATTCTAAGACGCTTTTTTATTGTAGCAGAAATACTCCTTTAAAGGCTCTCATTTCTACTGCAAGATTAATGTCTAATGAAGTGAGGTTAGAATGTTATTGTCAAGTCTGAATTTAATGATCAATGGAAAGAAAATTCTGTAATTCTGTAACTTTTGCAATTACTTTTTTTTTGTGTGTTCAAAACTTGGTCACAGCCTTGGTAATGATAAATCTCCAGTGATAACTTCAGTTTCTGATTAACTGCATTTGCCGTTTGGATCTTTGTTTATTCAAACTCCCAAACTGTAGTATGTATGGGTTGCTTTCATGAGCTTTTTACATTTCTAAAATCACTTCCTTCTTTCTTTAAAAATTAAGCAAGTATGATTAATAAACATTTTTTTCCCTGGATGTTCACATATATAAAATAGAAGCACTGTTATACTAAAACCTAAGGTAAGAATAAGGCTATTCATCTCTCCTGCAATTCAAGTTCAAATGTACCTACGTAGAACATTTACCTAAGCCAAAATCATGAGGAAAGGAGGGGTGAATTGCCCAGTTGATTAGTTAAACCAGACATCTGCTTACAGTTACTCTCTTTGGTGAAGGTCTAGTAAGTCATTGTACATTTGGGAAATGCCCCTTCTAAAAATAGAGCACAGGTGTGTACCTGTCTACTAGTTTGAAGATTACCGGAGAGATCTCCACAAACTCATCGTCTGTCTGGGCTGTTACATGGCTCCAGCGTCTCTCAGATCCTTTTTCTATCTGCTCTGCTCTCATTCTTTGATATCAACCTCTTTGTACAAAGTTTCTATTAAATCAACTTGGTCTTCTTTTGCACTTGGGGAAGATAGGCTAATGTAAATTAATATTTTTATTGTCAGAGAGTAACCCAGAGAATTTCCCTCCCTACTTCATATCAAAGGAGTTAAGCAGAGCATTTTCTCACTTTACTTTTAATGCAGAATAGGAGCTCATAGAGCCAGAAGGGAAGTTGATGAGTCCCCGGAGTGTCAGATGAGTCTTTTCAATGACAATGGGAGCTAATGTTCTCCCCGAGGTAAAGTCCTTCTAGAGAAGCAATTAGTGGAACAAAGGAACCTCATTCAGGACCAAAAGAAAGTTAGACTTCGTATGATTTTGTAAATAAAATGGCCTTCTTTCAAAAAGAAAGCTAGTTAGTAATGAAACTGAGAAATGAGCTACAGAGATTGAAGCTGGTAACCAAGCTGAACAGTGTAATTTGTTTTTTGCCTGTCCTTGTGTGGAATCAGTGCAAATAGTAACAGGATCGACAGTCTGAAGACTCTGTAACTGGTCCTCCTGCTTTCTTTGTCTTTTAACATTTGGGAAATCATTGTAACTTATCTCAGGGTCATCTGTCACAGCAATTAATTTTTGAGGGCATGAAGAAAAGTCCTCAATAACTGATAGAGTGAGTCTGAATTGCCTTCTTTCCCCCCAAAATGAAATTAATCCTCTGAGTGTTGGTGTATGTAAAATTAATTTAATAATTTTAATATTCTTATCAAGGGACTGTCATTGTTTTTCAAATTTTATTGTCCTAAATTTTAAATGTAGTATGCCCGTTATACAATCCCATTTAAACTGAGGAAAGGCCTATTTAAAAAAATTACAAATATATTTTAATTTTCCAAATTACGTGATAGGAGAATAAGATGTAACCAGTGCTTTTATGCTTTTATTAAATGTAATATTTCTGTACTTTATAGAGCCAAGCTATCTCTAATTGTTCAATGAATAAAAGTGCTTCTCTCTGGTGCTCTTTTAAATATTTTAATAACTTTTAATAATTTACAGTTATAATAGTAGTACTAATCCCAAATAGATCAACGTATTTCCTAGTTTTCTAATTTCACTTGTGCCACTAACAATCCATCAATCATTACAAGACATTGTAGAAGGCTGTGATGTAATGAAACATCTTTAATTTAAATGAAGATGTTTGGATTTAAATATTGAAGAGAGATAATGGGGAATTTTGAGAATATTTATAAGCATAGCTAGCAATCAAAACATTATAGTTTGAAGAATTTCAGGTCAATCGATCAAATTTTTCTTGACTCCATTTGATCTATTAAAACTCATGGGGATGAAGAAAATTCATTGGGTTTGGAATCAGAAGACTTAGGCTACTAAGAGTCTCTCAACCTTGAAGAAGCAACTTACACCCTTAGAACCGCTATTTGCTTATTTGAAAATTTGAAATTAAAAACTCTGGCCAGTTGAACTTGATGCTCAGCCATAAGGAGCAGTTGTGACAATAAATATGTATAGGCAGGCACTTTGCTAATGTCAACTCTACTATGCTAGGCTTTGTTTATATTTTTTAATAATATATGTATAGATAAATTTGTCTGTGGTTTATAAACATTTAATTATATAATTTAGAAAGATCATCATAAGCTGCTCTGCGATTAGAGAAGAATATCAAGGGAATAGAGATTACTTATTGATATGGGTGACGCATTCATCATTTATTCATTTATCTAACATTTACAGAATACTTGATGTGTCCCAGACACCTCATTAGACAGCATTCCTAGGAATGGTTGCATAGGTTGTGTGAAGAACAACTCCAGGGGGCTCCACTTACACTCCTAGCGATGGAACACGTATTTATTTTTACCATTTGCCAGCAGATGGCAGTAAAAGTTTTGAGGAATGATTTGCCTTTTTTGTATCATGAATCCTGTCTATGGACCAACATCAGGCTGGTGTTAAACACCAAGAGGCTTAGGATTGGCACATAATTAAGATAAATGACTTACTAAAGATCAAACAGAGGAGTAAAAGGGTTAATTACTAGAGCTGCAGTCTCCAAACTCTTCAGTTCTCCTAACACCAAACTTGTTCATAGATTTTATTTAAAAGAATCAAATATGTCTTCATCTCAAAGTAAGACATATTTAAATTCGGTGCCATTTTGTCAGTTAATCAAATAACAAGCACTTTTTGAGGCCTTAAAATGAGTGTAATATCAGCACCTTCTAACAGTACAGACCACTTGTGCAAAGTGCTTTTATTAGCTTTGTTTTATGGATGAAGAAACTGAGGTACAGAAGAATTATCTGATTTGCCTATATCACTTATTTTTGTAGTTATCTGGAATCAGGAGTAGATTTTTCAACTTCTAGTTGAATACTTATATTTAATGCATTGTTGACTCATTTTTTTAAAAAATTCGTTTGTGTGTGGAGAATTCAGTGTTGATAATTGCAAAAACAAATAATATAAATTTAAAAAGCCAAATAAGCATGTGAGAGATACATAAATTGTTCAACAAAATATTATAAAATGACAAAATATATTACATGATTAATTAAACATTAAGTAGTCTGAGTCCTTAGGAGTTTAGTGCCTAGAACCAGCTAAAATTGATTGTGTTTACTAACTGACAGGCTCTCTTGCCATAATCCTCTATTATCCTGTTATTAATATAATGATTATCCTTCCTTTGTGTATAAGGGCCATGAGACATAGGGAGTTTAAATAACTGTCTAAGGTTTAACTTCTTGGAAATAAGGATTTGCATTTGGGACATGTCCGAAGCCTAGCCTCTTGCCGGGACATCACCTTGCCATTCAATGAAACTGAAAGGGCTTCAACATAGTGAGACTAAATGGAGAAAATCATTAATATCAGGAGAAAAAAAAATGAGTGAACAAATTGTAAGAAAGAGATACCTGTTGAGAGAACAGAAATAATCCAGTTTGATGAATCCAAGGATTCGTTAAGCAGTTTGAGACCCTGCACTCAATTATGGAAATATTGGTGGAAATGGAAGACAGAACAACCTTGAGGCCAAGCTGTTTTTGACTCCTGTTAGATCTTTGGGAGCCATTGTTTGGGCAGCGAGTAGCATGATTAAACTGATTTGTTTTTAAGTCTACTGGCCACGTGTAGGATGGACCAGAAGAAAAGAAAAATGAGTGAGTGGACATGACACACGTGCCTGTGGAAGACTTAATAGGATCTTAGGGACAAATACAAACTGAGAAATTGGCGGGAAGGTGCCACATGAAGTTTTAAGTCTATTTAAAGAAAAAAGGATTTTATCTTAATAGAAATAGGAAAAAATAAATGAAAAGGTACACCCATTTTAAGTAATTTTTAACTTGGTTATTTTTAAAATTATATGTCAAGTTTGCTGTATTCATGGCACATCTAGATACAAATGTCAACAATAAATTTGAAAATGGAAACTGTTGATCTTTTTATTGGCCAGTGCTTCAGAATAATTTCTTTACTTTTATTTGTCATCTGTTTTTATCTTGTTTTTCCATCCCCATTTATACTTTAAATGTTGTATAGTATAGATCTGGAATTTTGGGTAAAATCTCAGAAATATGTAGGTAAAATTCATTTCATTATATATTCTTCATTTAATTCATTTTCTCTGTTTTATTTGTAGTTTCATTTTCTTTTTAACACTGGCAGACGAAAACAAAATAAAAACAAGGAGAAACCAAAAAAAGAAAAACCCCTAAAAACTTACATGAAAAAAAGGTTTTTGGTATTGAATATATAAAGTTTAAACATTTTTTCTATTAATATCCAAGGAGAGAAAAAGGACTAATATTTTTGAGCACCTCCTCTATGCCAGAGAGCTGTGTTGAACATTTTTACTCATTATCTCATTGAATCCTGATTAAATCACATTTCATAGATGACGTTCCTGAGATTGAGAGCAACTGATATGCCCAGAGATTTTAATTTCCCTTTTTAGGTTGGTATTTGCATTTATACCGAAGAATATTAAATACATTTAAGATATGATTCAGGTTTTTTTGCTACCATGTTTGTTTCTTTGGTGCTTCTTACCTTGTTACACCATTGATAAACAGGGGGATGATGTGTTAGAGTGCAGCAATTGTGTTGATTCCTGGGTTGGAAGTAGTGGCTCACATCTATAATCCCAGCACTTTGGGAGGCCAAGGCTGGCAGATCGCTTGAGATTAGGAGTTTGAAACCAGCCTGGGCAACATGACAAATCCCCATCTTTACCAAAAATTCAAAAATTAGCTGGGCGTGGTGGCACATCCCTGAGTAGCCCCAGCTACTTGGAAGGCTGGTGTTGGAGAATCACTTGAGTCCGGGAGGCAGAGGTGGCAGCGAGCAGAAATTCCACCACTGCACTCCAGCCTGGGTGACAAAGTGAGACCCCATCTCAAAAAAAAAAGTTGTGTTGATCCATACATGATTTTCTCTGCTCATTAATTTTTAAGTGATCAAGAGCCAGGCTTTCTCACAATTAAGGAAAAAGCCTTAGCAAGTTATGAAGACATTAAGAAAAATATGAAAAAAATCAACTCAAAAGACTTCCTTTAGTACAAGTATTCATTTACTTAGTAGCTTTATGAACATCTTGATTTCCAATGTAATAGGCATCTGGAGAAGTTGAAGGTGCAACTGAAGAAGCTTGGAAGTCATTTTGCCTGGTGAAAAATACTGTTTGTTTTTTGTTTACTTTGTTGTCTTTATTTTTTAAAGGCTACACTGTGGATCGTAGTTTGCAATTTAAAGTGAATACCCTTCAGGCATTGCATCCTGAGAGAGGGTGCGAAAGCAAGGTGCAAATACCAGCAGAGATTTAACTACGCTAGTGTTAGAATCAAATGCTTGTTTCTCTATGCTAAAGAGAAGAGCTAGAGCTCAGACAAGGAACTTTCTCAGGAGGGCGATTTATTTCTATAGAAGGGTGTGTCTCACAAATGAATAATGGCAAGAGCATACCTAAACAGGAGAGGGAGGGGGCTCCTATCCCTGACGCTGGTAGACCCTACTGCTGTGTTGTTCCCCTATTGGCTAGGGTTGGACTGCACAGTCTAAACTAATGTCACTTGGCTGTTTTAAAAGGAGCAGGGGTATGAGCCAGAGTGGTGGAGTGAGCAGTTTGGCGGGAAGGATGGTTAAGGAACAGGTAACTGTTAACTCAGGTCAAACCAGGCAACCAGGATGAGTCAGGACTGATCAGGTGATCGGGGTGACTCAGGTTAAAGCAGGTGACCAGGGGAACAGGTGTGAACTGCTGATTAGAACTGGTGGGAAAGTTGTTTACTGAAACTAGGGGCAAGGGGGTGAAGAGAACCAGGAGGTTAAACTTTCAAATGGAGAACAAAGAATAATAGAGCCAAACATACTGGCGTACTGATTCTTTGAAGAGAAACTTAGAGCTCACTGTATTTAACACTAGTATTGTAATTAAGACCATTACGTTTTTTGTTAGTGCTTGGTTATAGATTTCTGTAGGTTTTGAATGTTCTGCCTCCTAATCCTGTCTTTTCCCATAAAGTATGATATTTTTTACTGCACAAGTTTTCAGACACCAGAGATTTTCAGGGATGCAAGTATGGTGCTATGTCAAAAATGCATGTCTCTGCTTGTAAAATCAGCCAATGTATTATGACTAAAGCCCATATTATAGTATGAATAGGTCCCAATGTGAGAACATAAGCACACTTATAGTTTGTTCTCAGTATTAATGAGAGGACTTGGGGATATTTTTAATATTATTGTAACTTGTTCATTCCCAACAAGTTCTTTTGGTACCTCTGTTACCAGAAAGAGGTCCCAATCCAGAACCCAAAACAGGGTCCTTGAAGCTCATGCAGGAATTCAGGGCAAGTCCATAAAGTGAAAGAAAGTTTATTAGGAAAGTAAAGGAATAAAAGAATGGCTACTCCATAGGCAGAGCAGCCCTGAGGTTTGCTGTTTGCCCGTTTATTGTTATTTCTTCATTATATGCTAAACCAAGGGTGGATTATTCATGAATTTTCTGGGAAAGGGGTGGGCAGTTCCTGGAACTGAAGGTTTCTCTCGTTTTTAGACCATATAAGGTAACTTCTGCATGTTGCCCTGACATCTGCAAATTGTTGTGGTGCTGGTGAGAGTGTCTTTTAGCATGCTAATGCAGTATAACTAGTGTACAGTGATCTGTGAGGATGACCAGAGGCCACACTCATCGCCATCTTGGTTTCGGCAGGTTTTGGCCAGCTTCTTTACTACAACCTATTTTATCAGCAAGGTCTTTATGACCTTGTATCTTGTGCCAACCTTCTATCTCATCGTATGTCTTAGAATGCCTAACCATCTGGGAATGCAGTCCAGTAGGTCTCAGCCTTATTTTACCCAGTCACTATTCAGGTTGGAGTTGCTCTGATTCAGATGCCTCTGACAACTCAAATACTAGATTTTCTGATTATTTTTATGTCCATTGTCTCACTTACTTGTTTTCTGATTATTATTCTCTACTAATCACTGCCTGAACAAAGAAGTTGAATTTCTGTGTTCTAGCAGTAACTTTCTAAGTATCATGCATGAGAGAAATGCTACGAACAGATTATGTGAAGATTAATATGTACAGTGAGGTGTGTCCCCATATACTTTGATCAGTGACATTTACATGCTTTTGATTTAAAAAAATTATTTACTTAGAGAAATCACTTAAAACTTTGTGATACTAGCTGAAGTTAAGCATATTTTTACTCTTGTTCACTCTTTATCATATCATTTAGCCACAAAAACTGGCTTTATACTACTTCTTCTATAGATTATACACTAATCGTTACACCAGGTAAAACTTTTGAATCATCAAAGGGTAACAGTTATACTATGATGTAATATTTTTAAATATGTATATTATGCATTGTGAGACATATTGACAAAACACTTGTAGTCAATTTAAATTTACCTAATGAAGTCACACTGTTATCCTGAAAGGTAAATAGTATTTCTGATTTAGAATAGGATAATAAACTTCAAAAAGACAAAATTACTTGCACAAATAGAAAGCTTTAAAAAATGGTAGGGCTAGACTTGATATAAACATTTTACTCTAGATACATCATATTTTCCTATTAAAATATTTCTGATTTCACTTAAAGGTTTGTTTTACTCATATCCATGAAGCAGTTACCAAAAATTACTTATTGGCATGAAACGTATTTTATATCATTATGTTTTTCAGAGTTTACTTTGGGACTATGTTTATAAGATGCCATTTTAATTACCTATCTACCTTTTGTTTGAATTATTTGGGAGTGTTTGACTTAGAACTGTCAGTACTTCTGCCTTGTACTCATTTACACAGTCCTGTTCTCTCAGCCTCATTGCTCATTACTGTGCACATCAGTTCTTTCAACAAATATTAATTAATTGCTTATACCAGTCATTGTTAAAGGCTTTAGGGAGTCAATCAAAGACGAGATAATATACCTGAATTCTGCATTTCAAACTTGTGATACTCTACTGTGACCTTCCATGTGAACTCCATGGGAACAAGAATGCCTTTCCCTGCTAGCTTCTCATTAAATACAATGTATTTGAATAGAGAGAATAGAGAGTGTGCTCTAAATTCTTATGTGTATTTGTAGAACATAATAGAAGCCCAGCAAATATATGCTGAATGCATGTTTAAAATATTACCCGACAGAAGTGAATTAAATTGACTGATTTTAAAAAGCAAATTACTTTTGCCTTTGTATGATGATGTGTTTTGTTGGAAATATATGATGTGTTGGACTGTGTGTTTATTTCACACATTTTGTTTAAATCGCAGCCGCACATAGAGCAGATCTTCCATAAATATATGAACTATAAAATATTAAAGTCACAGTTATGATTTAATTCAAGAGGATTAACAAAGATGAATCACCTTATCCCTGGTCTTATGTTCTCACTGAAAATTAATTAGGCTTGGAATAGGGAAAACTTAAATCTTTCTGTAAGATTTGTTATTTTGAAGCTTTATCTAAGGCATAGGATATGGTTATGTAGTTGGGGTCTCAAAACTTTTCAATATATGTATTGAAATATATAAATAAATGAGGGAGATATAATATGTTGATAGTGATATAATTAACTAGATTAGATATGGCCAATAGTAAATGTCTGCTGTGTCGATAGAGCAAGTATTTAAAGTCCCGAAAATCAAGATAATCCACCATGGTTAATTAAAAGTTGATTATTCATTCCGTTCTTATTGGAAACCAATTCTGAACTGTATGTATAGTGAGAGAAGAAAAGTAAGAAAATACTTCTTTCATCTTAATTTTTAAGAGATACTTGTATGTTTTCTCTTTTTTAAAAAAATGAAATTTAATTTAACCTCAAAAATCCTCCTTTGTCTGGTAGCTGTGTGTGTTTTATTATTATATTTTTAAATGATTTTTCTGGTGTTCTCTAGGTCTAACTTCAGTGATAAAAGCTTTTAAGTTTATTGGACAGAATGCATTTTCAGATATCCCAGAATACCTTTATCACCTATTTGTCTGTGTGCCTACCATTTATCTATTAATATTACCATTATTACATATGCTGCTTTTAACTTGAAGCATATTTTTAAATTAAAGAAATTACTAGTGCTTCTGATTTATCTATTTTTACTTTCATCTCCCTTCTCAAATTTTATATATAATCACTTTAATTGGTAATCTAGATGAGTTATTTTATTTCGAAGCCCTCTCGCAAGCCCCATGCTAATGCATTTTACCTCCGCGACGGTTGCAGGTGGTCTGCAATTTAAAAACAAAGTTCAACCTATGTTGTAAATGACATTTTTGAGGTCCTCTGTGCTTTATAAAAACCTTCTCAACCACATCCAGAATGGATATGAAATGTTCAACTTTAGTGTGCTTGTGTTATTAAAATAATACTTTTTAGTACAAAATTCTGAGCTATTATTCAATGCCCTAAGTTATTAATGTATTTTTGCTTTCAATCCCTATATCATTTTTATTATAATGAAAAATTTTATTAAAAATAGCCTCCTTCTTACATCGTGCATTAATACAGCACATTGATGAACAGTGACTTCTTTAATCAGGAAGTTATCTCTTTCTTACTAGGAAAATCAAAGGATTAAGCTATTGACTATGGGAGGAAAGAGGACTTTGTTATTAGTGAAGTTTCACTTGACTTTTCCTGCTCGGCTGCCTCTCTCCCCCATGCCTTTTACCTCATGTTAAAGCCTTTAAGTCTCACGTGATGGACATGGATGGGGATGTGTGATGGGAGAAGATAAAGTTTTATAAGTATAAAGTGTCATTACTAATTAGGACTCCAAAACACATTCTAACCTCCATGTAGGGAGCTGAGGTTGAATGATAAAGGGAGGTGAATACTCAGAGACTAATCACTGTTTTGTTTCAAGGAAGATAATTCATCAGCTAAAGGGGAATGGAAATGTCAGTAGTTGTGTTAGAAGGGTGAAGAGCTTGGATAAAATCTCAAAATAGTTACATGCATACAGGGGAGAAAAAGATACCCAGAATGTATAGAATGATTGTAGATAACCTTGTTTCCTTAATGATCGGTGTTTAGTTTTAAGTATTTGGTGAATTAATTGAATGAAAGAAGGAAACCTGCCATTTACTCTGCAGGGTTTTTTTTTTCTCCCCATAGGGATGACATCATTTTTCAATTCAAAACATATAGAATATCTGAACTATTATTTTAGAGATGAGGGAACTAAGTTTCATAAAAGATATGTAGCATCTAATAAGGAACGAATCTGAAATTCAAATTCAGGAATATCTGATTCTGAAATTATACTCATTTAACTGACTAAAACATAGTCCCTTGAAGAAACGAAGAATTGCAGGAGGAAAAAGGCAAGCACTATATATAGTTCTAGCTTCAGGTTTTTATCATTTTTTTTTCTGGTCAATTCTACCCCCACCTCCCACACAGCTCTATAGTACATATATTTGCACTATATGGCATGATTATTTTTGACATACGTATGTATTGTGAAATTATTATATCAAGCTAATTATCTATCAACTTACATAGTTATCTCTTTGTTGTTGTTGTTAGAACATCAAAGATCTAATTGCTTAACAATTTGCAGGTATACAATACATTTTTAACCATAGCCACCATGCCATGTAATACATCTTTGGAAGTTATTCAACAGAATGAAAAGACTACCTGTGGAATGGGAGAATATATTTGCAAACTATACCTCTGATAAGGGGTTAATATCCAAATATATATAAGTCGTTCAAATAACTCAGTATCAAGAAAACAAATAACTCAGTATCAAGAAAACAAATAACCCAATTTTTAAAAAATGGGCAAAACACCTGAGTAGATATCTTTTAAAAGCTGTTGGTCAACAGGTATATGGAAAAATGCTCAACATTGGTCTTCAGGGAAATGCAAATTAAAAATCATAGTAAGATATCACCTCACACTCGGTACATTGTCTGTTACAAAAAAGACAAAATCTAATGTTGGTGAGGAGAGCAGAGAAGCCTCGCACATTGTCTTGGGGAATGTAAATTAGTATAGACATGATGGCAAATAGCATAGAGGTTTCTAAAAGTGAAAAAAGATGGAAATGTCATATCATCAGTCATTACTTTTGAATGGCCAAATCCAGGTTAGTGACTGCCAATTTAAATGCGTGACTTTTTTAGAGACTTCAAAGATGAGTAGGCATAGAGAACTAGCAGGATTTAGAGATAATAGGGTGGGGTTTAGGGTGGCTGTAAGGCAGGGAAACTTGATTGTTTAGATTAGTGTAATTCATTAAGAACTACATAATATTAATATTTAAATATGAATTGTATCTTTAAAATGGCTTTTGTTGTTGTGAATCACTGTAACGATTAATAATTTAGTAAGCCATCAGTTGTGGATGACTTAATGAATATTATCATAATGAAATTACATCAGTTTAGGATACTTTTAGGGGCAAAGAAAAGAAGAACAAATTCAAAATGGCTTAAAAATGAAAATCTATTATAGCACATGAGAGGCCATATAGAGGTAGATTTTAATTTCATGTTTCTACTTACAGTTTTGGCTATTTTTGCTTGGCTTTGGAGAAGAAACTTGTCTTCAGCAACTCAAAGCATCACATACTTATGTACTTATCTGAAGTTAGGAAAGAAATATAGGTGCAGTTTATTTTATTTTGTTTCCCTTTATTGCATTTCACAGATACTGCATTTTTTACAAATTGAATGTCTGTGGCAACCCTGTGTCAAGCAAATCTACTGGCCTCATTTTTCTAACAACACGTGCTGTCCTTGGGTCTCTGTGTCACATTTAGGTAACTCTGGCAATATTTCAAACATTTTATTATTATTATGTCTTTATGGTCATCCGTTATCATTGATCTTTGATGTTACACTTGTAGTTATTTTAGGGCACCATAAAGCACACCCAAATAATGACAAACTTAATTTATAAAAGTTGTGTATTCTGACTGCTCCACTGACTGGCTGTCTCCTGGTGTTTCTCCCTGTCTTCAGAGCCTCCCATTCCCTGAGACACAACAATATTGAAATTAGGCCAATTAATTAACCCTACAATGGCCCCTAAATGTTCAAGTCAAAAGACGTGGTCACAGGTCTCTCACTTAAAATCAAAAGTTAGAAATAATTAAGTTTAGTGAGGAAGGCATGTTGAAAGCCAAAACAGGCCAAAAGCTAGGCCTCCTGTGACAGTTAACCAAATTATGAATGCAAGAAAAAATTGTTGAAGGAAATTTAAAATGCCACTCCAGTGAATACAGGAATAAGAAAGCAAAACAACCTTATTGCTGATATGGAGAAAGTTTTACTGGGTTGAATAGAAGAGAAAACCAGCCACAATATTCTCTTAAACCAAAGCCTAATCCAGAGAAATGTCCTAATACTCCAGTTCTGTGAAGGCTGAATTGGAGAGGTGAGATGAGAGAGGTAAGGAATCCACAGAAAAAAAGTTGGAAGCTAGCATAAATTGGATCACAGGGGCCAGGCGCCGTGGCTCATGGCTATAATCTCAGCACTTTCGGAGTCTGAGCTGGGCAGGTGATTTGAGATCAGGAGTTCGAGACCAGCCTGACCAGCATGGTGAAACTCTGTCTCTATTACAAAATTGGCTGTGCATGGTGGCACATACCTGTAATCCCAGCTACTTGGGAGGCTGAGGCAGGAGAATCACTTGAACCCAGTAGATGGAGGTTGCAATGAGCTGAGATTGCTCCATTGTACTCCAGCCTGGGCAGCACGTGTGAAATTGCATCTCACAAAAAGAAAAAAAGAAGAAATTGGTTCATGAGGTTTAAGGTAAGAAGCGATCTGAATAACATAAAAGTGCAAGGTGAAGCAGCAAGTGATGATGGAGAAGCTACAGCAAATTCTTCAGAAATTCTAAGATTGTTGATGATGGCAGGACTACACTAAACAACAGATTTTTAATATAGATGCAGCCTTCTATTGTCAGATGATACCATCTGGGAGTTTATAGCTAGAGAAGAGATGTCAATGCCTGGTTTCAAAGCTTCAAAGGACAAGCTGACTTTTTTCTTAGGGCATAATGCAGCTGGTGACTAAGTTGAAGCCAATGCCCATTTGCTATTTTTATAGTCCTAGGGTTGTTAAGAATTATGCTAAATCTACTCTGACTGTGCTCTACAAATGAAACAAAAAGCCTGGATGACAGCACATTTGTAGAGACCTACCTCTGAAAAAAAAATTCCCGTCAGAATATTACTGCTCATTGACAATGCCTCTGCTCAACTGAGAGCTCTAATGGAGATTTACAAAAAGATTAACATTGTTTTCATGCCTGCTAACACAACGTTCATTCTGTAGCTCAGGGATCAAGGCGTCATTTTGACTGTTGGTCTTATCAATACATTTCATAAGGCTATAGCTGCCATCTGTAATGATTCCTCTAATGGATCTGGGCAAAGTCAGTTGAAAAGCTTCTGGAAAGGATTAACCATTCTAGATGCTGTTAAGAACATTTGTGGTTCATGGGAGGAGGTCATATGTCAACATTAATAGGAGTTTGGAAGAAGTTTATTCCCCGGATTTCTCTATCTCATGGATGACTGAGGGCAAGACTTCAGTGGAAGAAGTAACTGCAGATCTGATGGAAAGAGTAAGAGAACTAGATTAGAAGTGGAGCTTGAAGATGGGACTGAAATTCTGCCATCTCGTGATAAAACTTGAATGGATGAGGGGTTATTTGTTTCTTATGGGTGAGCAAATAAAGTGATTTCTTGAAATGGAATCTACTTCTGCTGAAGATGTTTTTAACCTTATTGAAATGTAAACAAATTATTTAGAATATTGCATACATGTAGTTACTATAACAGTGTTCGGGTTTGAGAAGATTGACTTCATCTTGAAAAGCATTCTACTGTAGGTAAAATATGATCAAACAATATTGCATGCTACAGAGAAATATGTTAGGAAAGGAAGAGCCAATGGAAAGCACCAGACATCATTGTTGTGTTATTTTGAGAAACTGCCACAACCACTTCAACCTTCAGCAAACCCTTACCCTTATCAGGAAGCAGCCATTTACATGAAGGCAAGACCTTTTACTAGCTAAAGGATTAGGACTCACTGAAGGCTCAGATGATCCTTAACTCTTTTATTTTAGCAATAAAACATTTTTAAATTAATGTATGCACATTTGTAGACATGGTTCTGTTACACAATTAATAGTCTGTAGTATAATAAACATAACCTTTACATGCCTTGGAAAGCCGCAAAAAATGTGTTATTTAATTTATTGTGATATTCTGGAACCAAACTGGCAGTATCTCCAAGGTATGCTGTATTTCTTTAATTGATTTTCTTTGGAGGAAAAATTCTCCTACCCTTTGTTGTCTAGCCAACTTCCCTCAATACTTACTACCTACAGTCATTTCATATGATCAATCCTAAATTAATGGCTGGTGAGGAGAATGACATTAACATGATTTCCATTGCTGAATCAGCTCTTGTTTGCTGATGAGAAGATCTGCATCCCTTGAAGTACATGACTGGCCAATCAAATCAGGTGTCCATCTTGCAAGGAAGAATGTAGGAGTGAGAATATTGTATTCAAAGGTGCCTACCACAGGAATGTTGAAAAGACTGTTTTTGACAAAGAATGCAAACAATATCAAAGCCAATATTAATAAAGTCCTTAGAGTATACTATATTTATGTGCATTGTATGTGTGATCTCTCATGATTCTCCAAACTTTTGAGATTAATTATCTTTTATAGATGAGCTAATGCGATTTTAAAGAGTTTAGATGATTTCCCTAACTGACAACACTGTTCAGTGGCAAAGTTGGGATTTGAACTCAGTCTGACTGGTAGAAAGAGTTGTCTTCTCCCAGCCAAGCTGTCGTAAAAGAAAACCATTAGCATTGTGCATAGTTTTACTTTTGTTAAGTTTAAGAATGATAAGGTAAGAATATTAACTTGCTTTGTGAACAGGCTGTGTTCTGGGCACTTTCCAAAAAAAAAAAAAAAAAGCTATTATGCTTGAGCTTATTTAATACCTGTATCTGCATACAGATTATTATTATTAAAAAAATTTTTACAAATAAGGAAATTATGGACAGAGTGATAAAGTAATTTGCCTCAGGTCACATAGCTATGAAGTGGCTAAGGTGGGGTTTGAACTCAGGCTTTGGCTTTGAAGACCTGAGTGCCTCCCACTACGCAGTGCTTAGGGACTACAGTCAAAGTGTGGCAGGAGAAGTGTAATAGATTTGGTGAAGAAACCAAATTGCATATACTTGACTAGTCCTCCAGAAGCTTATAATATAAAAGAAGATAAAATATTTCAAGGCAAATATTTTTATTGGTTTTATATTCTTTTCTAGAGTAGGTAGGAGAATAGCATTTTCAAGTGTAAGGAGGCTTAGGAACATATTCCTTTTTGTTTTTGGAAGAGGAAGAGTTGGTTAAAAATAGACATGGAAACCAGGATCCTCTGTAGAGGGAGATGTTGTAACTGGAATCTAGGAGTGTTGATTTGAAATAGACTGATGAGGCAAGTTAAATATTGAAGCATGGTTGATTATGTAGACTCACTACTCAGGGTGCATGCCATGACCAAGTGGTGAGCTATACCTATTCCTCACTTTTGATTTCTTCCAGAAGCTTCACAGTGAATTAAAAGTTAGGGTAATACACAATCATTGATTGAAGCACTTGGTGTATGAAACTATGCACATGCTCTGTAATCTCTCCTTTTTAGAATAGCAGTTCTTCTTTTTCTTTGCCAGGTACTTGTACTAACACTGTTTTCTTGAAATAGCCAAATCTATAAAATTTTATGTAAAACACATTTTTAAAATTTATATAAAATACATATTTGTTTGTGTAGGTCTGTGTATATGTGTGTGTATATATATTTGTGTGTATGTATATATACATATACACACATACATATATTAAATATATATGCACACAGGAACTTTGGGAAGCCATTCTATGCTGTATCAAAATGTTTCAATGCTGTATCAAAATGTTTGCTATATTTGTTTCCTTAGTTTCATTAGTGCCGAAATTCGTGAATATTTCAAGTTATTAGTACTTTGCTGATTTTTGCTTTTAAGAAGAAAGTGTACTCAATTCTAAAACATCAGACTCATTATTCATGCTTCATATAACTGAAGACTAATTAGCCAGTGTTTAATTTTTCAAGACTACAAAACAATATCTGCCATCTCCTTGTTACACAAACCTAAGAGCTAAACACCTCTCCCCCCATCCGCCTTTTTTTTTAAAAGAAACTCCCAACACACAAGTATCCATAATTGATGATATTTTCCATCAAAACATAGTCAATGAATATAGATAAAATCGGCATTTGGAGTATGAGTGTTTTGGTTCCAGCTCAGGGAATGTTATTGAATGCATGCACAGACTTGAATTCTTCATTTCAGTTTCTCCAGTTTGTAATTAAAGAGACGAAGGCTGCTAAGTTTCTAATGGTGTTATACTTTCTTTTACATTGGACTGCACAACTGAATTATAACACTTCTTGTTACAGTGCCGCTGAACAAATTTAACATATTTGTAATATCACAGTAAGTACTGGATCATAAAATTGTAGATGCATATTCTCTTGTATTTCAGTGGTGGTTGATTGTCGTGTCCCTTTTGAGAATTACTAAATAGATAATCTGCTTCTATTTCTGTTGACAGAGAACAAATTTCATTTGTGTAAAGAGCTTTTGTGAGGTATGTTGGCTCTGTTTTTCATATGAAGCATTTCCATATTTTCAGGTACTCAGGACAACTAAGTGCACTTATTTTCAGCAAAATAAGAATGTTCAAATTAGAGAGTTTCTAGTAACTTTATTGCTGGCAGGTTTATGGTTTAATGGAAATAAAAATATTTAAATGGGAGCTTTCCTTTTTTTTATCTCTAGCATTGAATAGTTCCATTTTAAAACAATTCTTTGATTTACTTTTACTTCTTATAGATTGGTGACACCAGTCAAAATTGTTTCTGAGGTTTTCAGAATTCATGTCACGTGGCTGGTCATTGAAGCATTCTGGCTGAATGGTTGGGTACTAAATGGATTCGTGCCAGCACATGGCAGTTCCAGGCATTGAGGTCAATGGCTGCTTAGTGCTGGGGTGAAACACTTTCCCATGCACAAGTTGCTAGTGGTTTCCTGTGAATAAATTTGGATTCTGTGGCCTAAATAATTTCTTCAGCAAATAATTCAGTGTGTCTGATTTGTTCCCAATTCTGTTCCATGTTCAGTGAAGCCTGCTCTGTATACCTAAATATTTAAATATTTTCCCTTCAGCTTCAAAGCAAACTTTTTGATAATTATATCCACAAAAAATATTTTTATTTGTAGACATGCAAACACTTTGAACCTTCAAAACATTCTTCCATGCCATAGGTTGTATGATGATTAAACAGCACGTAATTGAGATCTGGCAGATTTGCATATAAATCTTGCTCATCCACTTGCTGGATGTGAGGTGTTCTGCAAGTGATTCAGTTTTTTTTCTTTCTTTGTTTTTACCCAAACAAAAAATTCATTTTTATTCATTCATTCATTCATTTATCTATTATTTTTGAGGTGGAGTTTCACTCTTGTCACCCAGGCTGAAGTACAATAGCGCAATCTTGGCTCACTGCAACCTCTACCTCCCAGTTTCAAGCGATTCTCTTACTTCACCCTCCAGAGTAGCTGGGATTACAGGCATGCACCACCATGCATGGATAATTATTTTTCTTTTTTTATTATACTTTAAGTTCTGTGGACCATGTGCAGATTGTGCAGGATTGTTACATAGGTATACACATGTCATGGTGGTTTGCTGCATCCATCTGCTGTCATCGACATTAGGTATTTCTCCTAATGTTAGCTCTCCTCAATCTCCCCACCCTCTGCTTTTCCTCCTCTAGCACCCCCACCCCCAACATGCCCCAGTGTGTGATGTCCCCCTCCCTGTGTCCATGTGTTCTCATTGTTCAACACCCACTTATCAGTGAGAACATGCGGTGTTTGGTTTTCTGTTCTTGTGTCAGTTTTAATTTTTTCTTATTAAGAAAAGAATATTAAGAGTATTCCTTTATTTTTTCATCCATAGAATGAGGATAATAATATTAGTACTATTCACAAAATATCCTATTAATATTGGCTATTTTCCTTAATATTACAATAGGGCCAATTTATAATTACCTACTTTTTTATTATTTATTTACTAAGCCTCCTTTAATAATATTCAAAGAAAATTTGAATGTATGAAAAACAGTATTCTGGTAAAATATCAGAATGTTTATCTTGAGGTAGTTACTAGCTTCGGAAAGTTACATTACCACTCTGCCATTGAATCCATTCTGTTTGGTTTTCCCATACTTCACTAAGTGCCAATGCCAGCTGGTAAGTTTGGCCTTTGTGGGGTTTATGGTGTCTTGAATCTTTCTGCTTCTCTGTGACGTTAGTTGGGTGCCATCATGGTGCAGGGCTTCATAGCTGAGTCAGAATGTGGAACTGAGGGTAATCACTGTTTATTGACTGACCATCTGCATAAACCCTGAATCCAGTACAAAGTTGTTTCTTTTCTTTTTTTCGTTTACTTTCTTTCTTTCTTTTTTTTTCTTAAATGTAGTCTTGCTCTGTTGCCTGTGCTTGAGTGCAGTGGCGTTGATCTCAGCTCTCTGCAACCTCCGCCTCCTGGGTTCAAGTGCTTCTCCTGCCTCAGCCTCCCAAGTAGCCTGGATTACTGGCACCCACCACCACACCTTGCTAATTTTTGTATTTTTAGTAGAGATGGGGTATCACCTTGTTTGCTAGGATGGTCTCAAACTCCTGACCTCAGGTAATTTGCCTGTGTCAGCCTCCCAAAGTGCTGGGATTATAGGCATGAGCCACCGCGCTCTACCAGCCAAAGTTCATTTTTCCTCTCAGGGCTCTCCGCCACTCTCAAGGACTTTCCCTTTCTTCCCTCACTTTACTTAAACTGTTGTCTGGGCTCTTGTGGAATCTTATAAGCTTTACTGCCATTATTTTTCTCCACTTCTCTTCATCCTTAACTCACTTGTAGATCTTGATTGTGCCTCCACTTTGGGCAGTGTCTGTGCTCGTGGTATTTCACAGCATGATCACAGCACAGATGTTTCCACAATTCTAAATAAGGCTCCACCTCAGCTCCCAGTGACTCGGTCATGCTCAGAGGCTCAGCAGGTTTTCCCTAGTGACTTGTCTGCTGGAATTCCACCCATAACCTGTGTTACTAGGTTTCCTGATTCAAGCTCTAGTGATACGCCCTCTAGTTCAGTAACAATATATTCTCTTCTAATATATTCATCCTATTAAAGGTATTATAGGAACACTTTTTAAATATCTTCCACCTTATAATAGATGAAGTAAAGACAAAGGGGAGAAAGAAAACTTAGGCTCTCGGTGGCCAAATAGACTTTCCTCTCTTTATACCCTCTGGTAGCCAGTCATTCTAGAGTACCATCCATGCTTGCAAAGACAAAGTCCATTTATCTCTCAGATCTTTCTGTGGTGGTGATAGTAAAGATTGTGGCAGTAGGGTTGGTAAGGTAGGTTGGCCAGTTGTCTCCTGGGTCCCACAGAGAATTACAACACAAGAAAGGAAAAGATAGTATGCTAAGAGACACTTGATGGTCTTCTGCTTTCATCTTTCCCAGCAATTTATTGCATTCTTCTCTTTAACGAAATGGGAAGCTATTCTTAAGTAGATGCTTTCTTTTTCTATGGATCATTATTTTTTGTAAACTCTTTGTTATGAGCCATTTAGTTATTGATATTTAAAGGGATCCTTATTAAGAAAACATTCATCTCATTCAAGAGCATAGGTTTTTACTTTAAAAGCCCAGCATTCAAGGCTATCTATTGGGCCATGCTCTATTTTAAAGTGTGCTGTGAAAAGCAAAGTTGATGATGACTTTTTGGTTCTCAGCTTTTGCAGACCCCATCAAGCAATGAGTAGCTTAGTTCACTTCCATGGAAAGCCAGGAGAAACAAGCTTTAAAGAACTTGTTTAGAGAGTGAGAAAGACTCAATATATAGACATGTAAGAAAGAAATAGAAACAATAGGAGAGAAAATTGAGTAAATGGTGATTATTATGTTTATAAAAACTGGAAGGATTGATTTGATTCCCAACTTGCAATTCTAGAATAATTTTTTAAAGGTAGCTTTTTTATCTTTCACAGGCTGGTATTTTTTAATCTATTCATTTACCTCAGTTTACCATATAAAACCAAGCTCACGGTGTTAGATACAGTAAGTTCCTCTTCAAAGGTTCAGCTTGCTTAACTTCCTTGTTCTTTGTTCTTAAGGTCAACTTCTTTGTACCTCTTTGCTCCTAGTTACCCACTTCATAAACAACTGCTCCCACCAGTCCTAATCTGTGGCCCACATCTGTTCCTTATTTGCAAAAAAGTCCTCTTCACCCTTGGCTATCCACTCTGTAACTGTTCATCCCACATGGAAACTGCCCCTTCTGCTGCTGTAACCCACACCCCTGCTCTATTTGAAATCACCAATTGAGATCGGTTTAGATTGTGCAGTCTGACCCCAGCCAATGGGCACAAGACACAGAAGCCGGGACTAACTATGTTAGGGATAAAAACTCCTTCTCTTCTTTGT
This sequence comes from Cacajao melanocephalus, assembly GCA_963573385.1. NCBI lineage: Eukaryota > Metazoa > Chordata > Mammalia > Primates > Pitheciidae > Cacajao > Cacajao melanocephalus. The sequence continues at coordinate 52,492 of CAUYLG010033147.1, read as the reverse complement.
TTGGTGTGCTCTCCCAGTGGCCAGAAGTGTGAGCAGCACCCTTCTGCAGAAGTAAATTTGCTTTGCTGAGAAATCCTTGAGTACTCATTCTCTTTGCGACTCAGCTGTTATTCCCAACAAAGCCATACTTAATTTTTAAAAACCCTTCTTAGACATTTTAAACCATATTTCTCTATCTCTTATGAACTACTAATACAAAGATTAGTACTGCTTATTTGAACATGTAATCTCATACAATCCAGTGTTAGGGTTTTTAAATTTTATTAATCTTGTCCTATAATTGATTCTAAGCTTCTTACGCTCTAAGCTTTTTACGCACAGAAGTTTTATGTCATGCACATAGTAGATACTCGGTAAATAGTTGTTGAAAAAATAAGTAGATGATGCTCTGATACTGTTATTTATACTTATATTAAAGAAGAGATTTAAAATTTTAACACAAGAAATTTGGTTTATATATAGTTAAACAAATATCTAGCTGTGATGGCTCTTATAAATGACCATATACTGATAAATGTCATAGAATGTAGTTTTGTAAAGACTTTAAAGATACACATACAGTTTTAACTAATTAAAATAATTTAGTTGAAGATAAAAATAAGTTGTATCCAAGCTTTTTAAAAAATACATACTTAAAAAATTAAACCCATTTTCTTCTTTATTTATATTAACGTAGTAGTTTACTTAAAACTTAATGAGGAATATATACAACACTCTCCTTCTCAATACTTCTAGATTTCTAGAGAAGGCAGCAAGTAAACATAATAGTCAGAATCAGTCAGAATAGAAGACTGTCTGTGTATAACTTTAGTTATGCTTATGTCCTGCCTAACTAAATTATTTCAATTTTTGCATGGCTTTATATACTTTACAGTAGAATTGATTTTTGTTATAAAAATAGGAAATGGATTTTCAAATGGTACTACCAGATAAACCTTATTTGAATTATTTTATTGCTAAAACTGTTATACTAGTTATCCTTACACCCAGGTTAATTCTTTGTGAGCACCCTCTGTATCTAAAGAGGAGATTAAAACATGTGTAACAATCGATTAAAATAATTGCAAATTATTTTAGCATAATTTAATTTAAATAGTCCATTTGTGTTTATGTAATATTATACAGTAATAATAATTGAGTAATTTTTTTAGTGTTTCACTTTGGTGAAATGAATATTAAAACTTTATTATCTCTTTTCAGTTCTAGGCATTTTAGTTTTAACACAAAAAGGTGAGGATGGTAAAAAGTGATTGTGATAGGCGTATCTTAAAATAATTAAATAACAAAAGCAGCAATAACAGAGGCATAGCATAGTAAAAGTTAGAGTAGAAGAAATCAGCCACTGTAAGCATGTATTTGATTTTACGTAAAATATTACTACATACTTAATTTACTTTAAAATAAGTTAATAGTCTGAAAATGTGAAAATATATACGTGGTCATACTCTGAAAGACATCTATACAACAGTATGCTTTATACCTAATTAAGAACATGGGAAGTAAGAAAGATAACTGATGCAAAAATCCAAACTGGCTGTTTTACTCCATTGAAGTTACATTTAATTTTGAGTTGACTGAGAAAGGAATAAGCTAGGATGTAGTATAATTCTTATTAGGAAATGAGGCAACTGTACTAGTTATTAAGAAGGAACATTAAGGCCAGGCACTGTGGCTCATGCCTCAAATCCCAGCATTTTGGGAGGCTGAGGCAGACAGATCACTTGAGGTCAGGAGTTCCAGACAAGCGTGGCCAACATGGTGAGACCCTGTCTCCACTAAAAGTACAAAAATTAGCTGGGCGTGGTGGTGGGCACCTATAATTACAACTACTTGGGAGACTGAGGCAGGAGAATCACTTGAACCCAGGAGGTGGAGTTTTCAGTGAGCTGAGATTGCGCCACTGCACTCCAGCCTGGGTGACAGATTGAGACTCTGTTTCAAAAAAAAAAAAAAAAAAAGAAGGAATGTTAAAATTAATTTATTGTGTGGTTTTTCAAGTTGGATAACTTTAAACAGCTTAATATATGATGTCTCCCAAACTGGTTTTAGAAACAATCTAAAACCTTCTTAATAGTATTATTTTAAATTATCAGTCTTGGAAAGATCCTAGGGCTTAGTGTGTTGTATTTGTCTGTAATCTAATTTACTCATATATGCGTACATGTATGCATATTATAAATATGGTTATATTTGTCACAAAGAAATGAGCATTATTGTTTAGTATTTGCTGTTTAGCTTATATGTTTTAGATATGTCATTATATCCAATTTTTTACATTAAAGCAAAGAGTTAAAATGTAATTTAAAGTGATGAATAATAAAACAATTTTCACAAATATATTTCTGAGGATTTTGGCTTTAATGTCGTATGTTCATTTCTATTTGTCAAATATTAGCTTTGTACAACTACTGAGCCTTGTGAGTAGTAAAAAGATGTATAAACCCCGGATCATTTTCTCAAGGGATTTGCCACCTAGCATCAATAATAATACACTTGTTCCCAAAGCAATAATACAAAGAATATGTGATATTTCCATATAAGTGAGGAAATGGGATATCAGCGAGTGAATGCTGTTTGATTGTATGTATGTGTATGAAATGCTGATAGTCTGATTGAAACAACACAGTGAATGTGAGTCTCTCACTCAGGAAGAACTATAAAATCAACCAGTTTTGTTCTGCTACCTACAGGATATCAGCTCCTTTATGATACCACTATTTCTGGGAGCAGACACACACCTTGCTTTTGTGTATGCAGTTCTCCCCTGGAACAAAGGAGATGGTTAGGTTTTGTGTTCTCCAAGAAACCTGGAAAAAAAAGAACAGAGAAAATTGAAGTGTTTATTTATAAAGCATGCAAACTATTTTAATACCACATCCTGATTTTACAAATAAAGAGAATAGATATCCCTTAAAGGCATAAGTGACTTCAGTTATCCATAGCCAGCTCAGAGAATGGTGTGGTCCTCAATCAACTTTCCAACTTAACTAGAAAAAAAAAAAACCTTTAAAAAGTGTGCATTAGGGGTTGGGCGCAGTGATTCATTTCTGTAATCCTAGCACTTTGGGAGGCTGAGGTGGGTGGGTCACCTGAGGTCAGGAGTTCGAAACCAGCTTGGCCAACATGGTGAAACCCTGTCTCTACTAAAACTACAAAAAAATTAGCCAGGCGTGGTGGTGGATGCCTGCAATCCCAGCTACCTGGGAGGCTGAGGCAGGAGAATCAGTGGAACTAGGGGAGCAGAGGCTGCAGTGAGCTGAGATCATGCCACTGCACTCCAGCCTGGGCCATAGAGGGTGACTTCCTCTTAAAATAAAAAAAAAAGTGAACATTAAGAAGAATTTTTTTTTCACCAAAAATTATTTTTAGATCAAAATTTTATGTGCTTTAAAAATTATTTTAAATGTGCCACATTACTGTTTACATTCTTTCATCTAAATGCACACTATAGTCTTTTATTACACAGGAAAAGGATTTAAAAATTAAGGACTAGAACTATTTTTATTTTATTTATTTATATTTATTTATTTATTTGAGACAGAGTCTTGCTCTGTCACCCAGGCTGGAGTGCAATGATGCAATCTCAGCCCACTGCAACCTCTGCCTCCAGGTTCAAGGGATTCTCGTGCCTCAGCCTCCCTGGTAGCTGGGATTACAGGCATGTGCCACCATGCCCAGGCTAATTTTTGTATTTTTGGTATAGACAGAGTTTTGCCATGTTGGCCAGGCTTGGTCTTGAACTCCTGACCTTGTGATCCGCCTGCCTCGGCCTCCCAAAATGCTAAAATTGCAGGCATGAGCCGCCGAGTCTGGTTTAGAACTATTTTTAAATGATGTTCTATCTTCTCAGGAATGGCCATTTCGTGTATGAAAGATGTCATTTCTAAGATAGTGTCCCACTGTTTCTTTAATATTTTATGATTAATTGGAGGAATTCAATTTCTATCATTTGAAATACAGAGATCACTGTTATTAAAGATGAGTCTTCACTGAATATGAACAAAATATATTAATTTTGCTTAGAGTCAAACCAGAATTTTTTTTATGTCCCAGGAATTTATTCTCTTATGTCCCAGGAATTTATTCTCTTATATCAATATTCATTTTTTTTCACAAAGAGGAGACATTTAATAAGAAAAATAATGGAATTAACTAGTACTGCTTCCTGGGCAAAGGATATAGTATTGGTGAGGTGGAGCTAATAAACTGAGTATAACTACACACTGGAGCGATGAGCTGTTGTGTCTTTGAATGAGAGAATGGACCCAGATTAACTGATTTGCAAGTATACCCACAAGTATATGAGAAGTCTTGGCCGAAAATTGTTTAGCAAATTGGTAATGTCTTTGGGCAAGTGATGTGAAGAGAGAGTTACTGAGTTCAGGGAGGGTCAGTGTTTTTAACTGAATTGTGAATGATAATAGGAGTCAGGTGGAGAAAACTTAAACCTTGTTCTATCTAAGTCATTTAAAAGGTTCAAGGCAAGAAATAAGTTTGATGAGTACTGAGCACTTGGGAAATATCAGTGTGACATGAACTTATTCTAGAGTGTGATGATGGTGTTGAAGAGAGATACTGACATGACCCTTGGAAGGAAGCAAGGGTTGGGCTTGCCATCTTCTAGCATTGTGTTAAAGGTAAATAAAGGAAGATAATAACTAGGGTTTATTTTAGAAAAGGAAGAGGTTAGAAAAGAAGGTCTATAAAGTGTTTTAAAGTTTGAGTTTAAATGACTCCAATGGAAAATCTTCCAAGTCAAGAATATTTGAGATTATCTCAATGAAAACTTGTTTAACAATTTCAAATTTAGTATTGTTCCTCGTTATCACATAGTTTTTCTATTCCTAAGAAATTCTCTTCGATATCATAACCTGTAGTAATGTTTCTATGCACTTCTGTGATATTGGTTTTAATAAAATTTGAGAAAATATCTTATTTTTATTTTCACAATTTTCTTAATCCTATATGAGATTTTTAACCATGGCAAATTTTTTCTTTGCTGCTTCTTTATTTATGTTTTTTTATTTTTCTCCCTTGGGACAGCGTCTTACTCTGTCACCCAGACTGGAGTGCAGTGGCATAATCTTGGCTCAACACAGCCTTCACCTCCCAGGCTCAAGTGCTTTTCCTGCCTCAGCCTTCTGAGTAGCTGGGATTATAGGCATGGGCCACCACGGCCTGCTTAATTTTTGTATTTTTTAGTAAAGACGGGGTTTCACCATGTTGACCAGGCTGGTCTTGAACTCCTGACCTCAAATGATCCACCTGCCGCGGCCTCCCAAACTGCTGGGATTACAGGCATAAGCCACCGCATCTGGGTCCAATTTTTTATTTTCTGAGTTGTAATTTTTTAATTGATTACATGAAATATTAACTTATTCAATTGACCCAGGTTATCTGGGGTATTTATTTATTTATGTTTTCCATTGCTAGATAAGGTGAGCCCATTTATGTATTTATTAAATTTAAAACATCTTTGGAGAATCAACTGTTTACCAGTCATTATGGTAATCATTATGATAGAAATTTGATTCGTAGAGGTTGATAAAACACTGTCCTTTCCTGCCAGGAACTATAAGTTTCATTCAGAGAATCTACTTATGTAGAGTGTTCCATTAAAATTTCTAATTATAACCAAATTCTCATGTTTGGAAATACTTTGTAAACATGAAATAATACTAATACATCATTTCATCATATTATTTGACTAGTCTGCTTTCAATTTATAATGATTTCTTCAATTGTAAAATATTACACGATAGCTTAATTTCAACCACTTTTTTATCTCAAAGGAAGAACTGTGAGTAAAAATACTTCTATGGGCTTAACACCTACAGGGAATTCACATTACAGGTATTTAGCCTGGGTACATCATTTGAGCCTTCTACTCTTCCTTTTAATTAGATAGCCCATTATGTGTTAATATACATTCTTCTGTAGTTATTTCAGTAATTTATAATATGCCAAATTAAGTTCTGAATATGTAATGACCCTTTTCTCTGAATTACACTTATTTCTTAAGTTTTAAGAGTGAATAGAGTCTTTGCTAAAAAGTCTCTTATGCTCATTGGATTGTTGTTTTTGCAATTTTGACATTTTCACATGTACCAAATTTGTTTTGCTTGTCATTAGCAATGATGCAAGACTCTCAATTCCAATCCTCTTGTTATTGAGCAAATAATGTTAAAATCATAATCTGATTCAAAACTCTATGTTGTGTGAAACATATTTACTTATAGGATTCTTTAATGAGGCCTGACCAGCTCTTTTGAGAGAAAACCAAACAGAATGATTCACATTTCATAAACAGACCTTCAATCTAAATGAATTTGGGTCATATCTGAGGTCACTTTGTTGTTCTTGTGGTAATCTTCTCAGCATCTCTTCATAATTGCCAGAAAACTTTGGTGTGCAGCCTGCATATAATCAGGGACAGACAACTGCAGCATAGGCTGCCTTAACTGAATTAAAATGAGACAGTGTAATGCAATATGCAGAATTGTGCAAGACAAAAATATTAAACTGATACACAAAATTCCCCAATCGTCTTTTATTTGTGCAATATATTTGTCTACTATATTCTAATATTCTTGTGTTAAAATCAGTGTTCTTATATGAAGAATCATAGACACCTGGTTGTATTTAACATTCTGCTGGGGTAGAGGGAAACAAAACAAGTGTATTTGGGGTGTGTGTTTAATATCATAATATAATTTTTAAAATTATGTTAGCTACTATCATAGTTATATGATCCTTTTTTCATAAGTCTGAGTATATAAATTTACAGTTAGTATTACAATTCAGCATGGAAAAACTATTATAATCTTTGAGAGTATTTATTTGAATGCAAATAGAGCTGTTTTTAAACTATCTTGAAATGTGAACTTAGAACTACAATGAAATGAGTAAAATGTTTTAATTTATGTAACAAGATTATGTGGTAATTCATAAACAAACTGACAATCTTTGTTTTAATAAAAATATATGAACTGTTCACGAACAAAGATTTGCTTTCACACAAATGTTTACTATGATCTTTCTTTTTCTATTTGACTTCCTATATTGTCCCAAATTTTAATTGTTTTATTTTTCAGATGAAATCTGTGACTGTGGTCAAGGTGTACTGTCAGTTAATCACAAGCATTTAATGCAATTCAGAGAACAATAGATTCTTTCTGATGTAAAATTCTTGGTTGTCATGTTGCTAGTGTGCTATTTGTGACCAGAATGGCAAGTAGTTTTAATCCATACATCCTTTTTTCTGTGCTGGGATGCCTGCCAAATCTATGTCTGTGATTAACTTTTGAGGTTGTCAGTTGGAGACAATTTTAGGAGTTGGAGAACTTAGGACAGTGAATTTGTAGCTAATGCATACTTCACAATAGCAATACCTTTCCAAATTAGAAAACAAATAGTTATCTTCATGAACTAAACCTTTGCTGAGCATTACATTTATTGCTTTATTTTGTTTATCTTCTTTGAGATGGAGTCTCACTCTGTTGCCAGGCCGAGTGCAGTGGCGTGATCTTGGCTCACTGCAACCTCCACCTCACGGGTTCAAGCAATCCTGCTGCCTTTGCCTCCCGAGTAGCTAGGACTGCAGGCATGTGCCACCATGCCCAGCTAATTTTTTTTTGTATTTTTAGTAGAGATGGAGTTTCACCATGTTGGCCAGGATGGTCTCTGTCTCTTGACCTGGTGATCTGCCCACCTTGGCCTTTCAAAATGCTGGGATTACAGGGGTGAGCCACCGCACTCAGCCACATTTATTGTTTTAAACTGCCTTATGCTGTTCATGTAAATCCATAATAAATGTCATGTAAAATTGATTTAATTAAAATATGTTGAAATCACATCCATACTTATTCATAATTATTCATGGTATCCAAATGTCTAAAAATTCCTGCTCTGTAGCTGGAGGTGAAAGACAGCAATATTGAAAAGCACTTGTTATCTGGTTTCCTTTCCTATTTATTTGAACATTTACTATGCCAGAATACTGTCCTAAGCATTAGACATGTGTTATTTCACTAGAGCCTAAACATAATCTTTTAAAGAAATGCTGTTACTAACATATTTTATAGATGATGAAAGTAATGCTCAGGAATTTTGTGACTTAGTTTAAAGACAAGGTAGTCTGATTTCAAAGGGTAGGTCCTTGACTACCAGGACCTTAATTTTCTATTGCTATTATCCTAAGTTACCATGAACTTAGAGGCTTAAATGATACAAATTTTATCTTACTATTCCATAGGTCAGAAGTTTCACTCTTCCTTCTGCCATCACATCTTCATCTGAATGACCTGCCTTTCTTTCTTTCTTTTTTTTTTTTTTAATAAGGGCTCTTGGGATTGTTCTGAATTCACCCAGATCAGTCAAGATAATCTCTCCATCTCAAGATTCCTATCTTAATCACTCCTGTAAAGTCTTTTTGCCATGTGAGAGTTAGGCAACATTCACTTGTTCCAGGGATTTGGTAGTGGACATTCTGCCTATCATGATTATTATACTGACTTTTGACAGTGCCTTTCCTTTTAAAATGAGTGGTATTAAGGGAGATAAGTTGGAGAATGTGATGTGACTCTCCTCTGTGAAGAGCTCCAAAGGGATGATTCAGTATTAATTGATTAGTTAGATAAATAATAATACAATTTAAACAAAGCAACTGAATTTGTTTAAAAGTTAGATAATACAGAAATAAAAAAATATAATGGACTCAAAAAGCTGCACAAATTATATGGCAAGGAATTTATCACTGTAATTTTAACTGATAAATATTAATGTAATTATAAATTTAAAATGAAAAAGATAATGATGAGGACTAAGGTGAATAAAGTTTTTCATTTAAAATGTTTCACTTTCTGCAAAATGAGAAAGACCTTACATTAAGAAATACTTTAGCACATTAAGAAATACTTTAGACCTTACATTAAGAAATATTTTACATTAAGAAATACTTTAGTACTTTATTCTTTTTGAAACATTTTCTAATCTGTGATTCCTTTTTATTTTTAAATAATCTTGGAGTTAATAGAACTGAGGCTTTTAAAACTGCTTTATAAATAATTATCTCTGTTGAGGTCTGGAAACTAACATAGATTGTTAGTTTTACTATTTATTTTCTTGCCATTTTAAATTTCAATTTTGACATTTTATATTGAGTTATTTTATAACCTGCTCTAGTATTTATAGAGCCTAGATGAGCTATTAATCCTAATAAATTAAATACAATAAATATATACATCGACATATGAAGAGCTTTAATAAATTCCTCAGGGTCACCCAACTAATTAGTAATAGAGCATGACCTGCTACTTGGTTCACTGGACATCAGTCTAAAGTGGTCGCTGTTTGGGCTCAACCACCTCCCAAATCTAAGACAGAGATTAGTGAGCTGTTGGCCTTCTGATTTTATTACCTGTGCAGGTTCATTTGTGTCATATACTAATTGGCAATAAATAATCATCTGTTGGTGTGATCTAGACCATCTTGATTTGGTTTTGGAAGAGGAAGTTTATATCTTATAAAGCTGTAAAGTAGGTCTCCAATATGCAAGTAGGCAGTGATGGGCATTGATTTGTCAAGCAAATTAAAGATATATTTAATGTTCTATTATCAGCCTTTTCAAAAATGAACTGAAAATACTTTAATATTTACTAAATAAATTTTGTCTCTCTCAGTCTCTCATCTCACACATACTCTTATACACACATACACACACACACACACACACACACACACACACACACACACACCCCTACCCCTGTGTATGTGCAATGTCTTTATTGGTCAAAGTACAAGTGAAATGTTTTATATTCTTTCTGTGATTCAGGCAGGTTTTTGTTTTTTGTTTGTGTTTTTGTAACTCTCTTACAGAGATCTTAATATGGAACATGCTATGTAAAGGAAACATTAAGGCAAATGTGGCTTGATAGAGTTTATCATTGATTAGATATATTTTAATCTAATCAAAGATTATCAAAGATTATCAGGCACCATTGTTATGCCATCTCAATGTAATAGTGAGCATACAAATTTAAGAAAAAAATCTAGCTGTTCTTGAACCTTTAATTATTTAGAAAAGCATTGGTTATATTCTGAATAACTCTATAAATAATATTTTCTTAGGAAATGATTTTTACCTGGTGGTAGCATGCAATAACCAGTCATTATGAAAATGGAAATAAATCTAAAGCAAATTCGTTTTTTATTTATTATTTAGTAAGTAAATTATGTTTTCTTTAGCCTGATGTATAAAATGGCTATTTTAAAAATTTAAACTTCATCATGAGATTTCCCTTATAATGCGGTCTAATAAATATCCATGATTCTTTCTTCTAGAAACCGCTGGCATTAGTCTGTAAATTACAGGGTGCCTATGCATTAGCACCAGCGAATGTTATTGTAATTGCCAGAAGCACCGTCAGCGAAGTAGTACTAATGTCTGCATTACATCAGTTTGAAAAGAAAAATATGTGTTGACTACAGCAAATCAAAATAAATCATTCCATATTTCACATCTAAATTCTTCATTTGCCTTAGTTATAAAATATGGATTAGTTCTTAGTTTTTTTTAAAGAATATAATTACAGTGCATTATGAAACTATTAGGAATTATTTCAAATACCAGTTTACCCAAACAATAGAATAGTCAGAAACATAATGATTATCTTAGTTGATAAGCTACATTAATGGTTATTGGTACCTAGGAACAAGCTCATCAGTATGTTTTTGTAATCTGAATCATTTGTTTTCATAAAATGTATTTAGAACATTATCTACTACTTTGGCAAAATGCTCTTCTGTTTGGTTTCTGGTAGCAAGTTTAATTCCTAACAGGCACATGGTTTGTAGGTTTTTTGTTTTGTTTTGTTTTGTTTTTAGATGGAGTCTCCCTCTGTTTTCCAGCCTGGAGTGCAGTGGCACAATCTCGGCTCGCAGCAACCTCCACCTCCTGTGTTCAAGCAATTCTCCTGCCTCAGCCTCCCTAGTAGCTGGGACTACAGGCATGAGCCACCACGCCTGGCTAGTTTTTTTGTATTTTTAGTAGAGATGGGGTTTTACCATATTGACCAGGTCAGTCTCCAACTTCTGACCTCATGATATGCCTGCCTCAGCCTCCCAAATTGCTGGAAATATAGGCGTGAGCCACCATGCCTGGCCGGTTTTTTTTTTTTTTTTTCTTTTTCTTGAGATGGAGTTTCTCTCTTATTTCCCAGGCTGGAATGCAGTGGCACGATCTTGGCTTACTGCAACCTCCACCTCCTGGGTTCAAGCAATTCTCCTGCCTCAGCCATCAGCCTACCCAGTAGCTGAGATTACAGGAACGCACCATCACACCCAGCTAATTTTTGTGTTTTTAGTAGAGACAGGGTTTCACTATGTTGGCCAGGCTTGTGTCAAACTCCTGAGCTCAGGTGATCCACCCACATTGGCCTCCCAAAGTGCTGAGATTACAGGTGTGAGGTACCATGCCTGGCTGGTTTCTTATTTTTTATACAAGATTAATAATATGCACCATATTGTTTTCAGGCACATAAATTTGCATGGGAAAGTTTAAATTTATCCCCTGAAACTTTGATAATTTCAATGTGTAGAACCAACTGGTAAAAGACTAACAGGAAATGTAATGCATGCAAATATATTAGCTTGCATATAGTCATAAGAGTCATACAAAATATGAAAATTTGAAAGAGGGCCAGATGATGGACAATTAAATATCCTCTTAACTGTGGAGATTGGAGATGAGAAAGAGTGACAGTAAATTATTTTCAGGTGAAATGAATGACCCCCCCCCAAAACAAAAAACAAAAAACAATGACCTGAGACCAAGTTTCTCTGGGCTTTGGGGTGGTATCACAAGGTATGGCACAGTAAGGAGAGGTAAGTGTGTGAAGCAAAGGGTGGCTTATTAAGCAGATGAAAATATGTCTGGTTATCTCAGAGCTGCCCTCAGAATCAACAGATAGTAGCCTGAGGGTGAGTTAATCTTTCCTGGATCTGGACAATAGAGGAGCCACAGAGAAAGCCGGGCTGTTTATTCACAAGTATAGATTTTTTTCTATAGAGGAAAATCTCTTTCACAGAAGGCAGCTTTTCAGAACTATCTCTGTCTGCAGACCTTCTTAATAGCCATCTGAAAATATGTCAAAGTAAAACTACTTTTTTGTTGTTGTTTGTTTTCTTTAGTACCCCATTTGAAACTTTATTTTCAGAAAGTTTTACATCTTAAAGTAGGATTGGTACCTCTGGAGAGATTTGGATTAGAGGTTGTGAGAGATAAGAGGTATGCAAAGTGGGGAATGGCGGGGGGCGGGAGACAAAAATTGAAATAAGCAGATAAAAACAAATTTGAGTACTCTGGTTTATACATACTTGAATCTCCTAGTCCTGAGAGTAGGTCAGTTTGTTAAACAGCTGTGTCTCATTCTTGGAGTTGGCATTGCAGATGGGCTTCCATGGAGGTTAAGTCTCTGTGTGGCATAAGTTTCACTATATGGCGTAAGCATACTGGTATTTAACATGAGATTTTTCTGTAGAAGCACAGGAAAAAAAAAGGTTGATATTTGGAATATTTTTAAGCTAGTTTTTCTATAGATTCTGAAGCATCTTCAGTTGGAGTTTGCAAGCAGTGGTAATAAGACATATTTTCCTGGATTGCACCTTAAATCAGATATTCCAGTTAATTTTCTCAGTAGTCCATACATCAACAGGCACAAAGGCTGATACTGAGTTTCTGTAGTGATTTCCAGGAAGGTTTAGATCAAGGTGTCTTCCTTCAGTTTGTAGGTCTGCAAGAAGGGGACAGATTTAATTTCTAATGATTTTAAGGCAGAAAATTTGAAGAAAAATTTCAAGTAGAAAGTTACAGTCAGGTATTAGAAGAACCTTAAGGTTTAGAATTTAGTTGAGTTAATAAAAAATCCTAAAACAATGGATAGGGCTAGAATCTAATAACTGGTACACCTTAGATTTCTTCTGAAACATATTTTTTTTTTCTTTCCAGTCCCTCATCTACAAAACATGTTTATGGCAAGATTAATTTATTTGTGAAACAAATTTAGTTTCAACTTGGCCTAATTATTTGCAGAAAGTGTAGTAGGAACACTGAATTATCATATAGGCTTTTTAAAAGTTACCTAGCTGGAACTTTTCGTAAGAAATCTCAGATTGGACTTCTAAAAGTGTCTCTGGGTTAGGAAACCAGGAAGAGGATTTGGCACACCCTCAGACTTGTCTGTAACAATTGTATGAATTGGGTAAATTCCCCTCTTGTCAAGGTCCCCAAAATATCTTAAGGTTCTTTCACCTGTCAAAAAGTAGGTTTTTTCTTTTTTTTTTTTTTTTAACTTAAGCTCAGGGATTTTACAAGGGAATTGTATAAACTAGGTACTGGGTTAGTCTTTCCAAAGGACTCTTTATTGGCTCCATAAATCAACCTCAGTCCCTCAAAGGAATCTGGATATATATATCCAAAAAAAGGACATCCCAGTCAAAGCCTTAGTAAAATAAGTAATATTTCCAATTGTGTCTTGTTACGGAAGAAAACAGATTCTATTAAGCTTATACAAATAACTATACTGCTATAAAACGAGAATACTCATGGATAGTTATTGAATTCTGGCTAAATCAGGTAGAGAGAAAGGTAAAAGTTTTCATTTTGCTCTCAAAAACATATTTTACACAATTGCTATAAACTATAAATAGCTTAAAAGTAAAAAAAAAAAAAAGCCTAACTCTGGAAAACAAAACATAAAATTAATGTTTTAAACAAAAAAGCTGTAAAAATCATTTCAGTCCTTCATTAATTTAGTGCCGTGTAATTAATTCTTGTTCCACTTGATGTGAAGTCCCATGATGTTAGGTTAGCAATTTTATGTGTCCAGTTTTTTATTTTTTTCCATTGGATTTCTTGAGATGCTTACCCGGTTTAATGATATGATCTCAAACTTGTCAGAAACTGTATTTAAAAGTATTTGATATAGTGTTTTCCATAAACCTGCTTGAAGACACAATTTACGAGTTGCAAAGAGCTTTTGTAAGAAAAAAAAGCACTGGTATAAAGCATTTACTTTGTGCAAGGCTTAAAATAATCATGGTAAAAGACACAATTGACAAAGCAACTTATTTATTTTCTGTGGCCTATAGCAATTTAACATATCCGATTTGGAGCACATATTAATGACTTATCAATTCAAATATAACTCAAAGAATTAAACATATTTTTATTTGACAGTGAGTGCTTCCCACATAATTTCACATATGAAGTAAGCCTGTTTATTCTCTTTCTTTTTGGAGTGTCAAGGGCCCTCCATAGCACTCCAAAATTAGTTTGTAGTAAAAAGATTTAATTTCAAATTTGAAATTTGATTTTGGGAAGCCTGTCAAATATGTCATGGATTTAAAGCACTTGATCAAAATATGATTACCGCTAACTGGGAAATAAGTCATTTACTTAGCCAAATTGATAACTAAACAGTTTCAGAAAGTAAAATCCCTTTCTCTTTGACAGACGAAAGTCTCAGTTTCTGAATAACTCAAGGACTTAATAAAGACAGCAGGAGGCACACAAAATCTGTTTCTATTTCTCTCCCTCATTTACCTGTCCTTCACTTTGCCCAAAAGTGAGCAAAAATATTTTCTTATCTCTTATGACACCAAAACTGTAGGGAAGTTTATGTTTTTCCCTGAAACTTGGATAATTTCTGTCTATAAAACAGATAATACATTAACAAGAATAAAAGCATACATACATATTTATTAATATGCTTATGGGCACAGAAGTCATATGAAATATGAAAACTCAAAGAAGGACCAGATGATTGACACTAACATACTCTGTTCATTGGGGAGAGGGTAGATTAGGAGGTGCAGGAATAAATGATTTTTAGGGGAAATGAATGAAGCCAAAGAACAATGGCCTGAGGACCAGCTTTCCCTGGATGTGGTGGCATGGTAGGTTATAGGACAGTCAATGAGGCAAATTATGTGAATGTGAAGCAAAGGCTTGTTATACAGATGATAGTATTTCAGATAATTTCAAAGCTGCCCTAGGAAAGAACAGATGGTGGCCTGAGGTTGAGTTAATCTTTCCTAGATTCAGACAAGAGAGGGCCCAACAGATAAATCTCGGCTGTTAATTTCACTAATAAGGTATTTCTTTACAGAAGCAAGTCTCCTGCACAAAAGGTAGCTTTTCAGGGCTATTCCTCTCTTTAGGCCCACTATATAGTAATATATGTCAAATAAGTATATTTTGGGCTGAAATACTTTTTTTTTTAGATGGTCTCACTCTGTCACCTGGGTTGGAGTTTAATGGCACACCCACAGCTCACTGTAGCTTGGACCTCCCAGGGTCAAGAGATCCTCCCACCGCAGTCTCCCTAGTAGCTGTTATTACAGGCATGCACCACCATGCCTGGCAAATTTTTGTATTTTTTATAGAGACAGGACTTTCCCATGTTGCCTAGGCTTGTTTTCTTATATTATTAGTAACAAGTGACTATAGCTGAGATCATGGTATCGAAAAATATTCATGTCTTTCTTATATAAGGAATGATATTGGTTATAAACTATAATTTTATACCCATAGTTTTCCAGTTATGTTGTATGTTGCTATTTTATCAAAAACTGCTAAGCCGGTTAACAGTTTTTAAGAAGACAAATGAATTTATGGATGCTGATCAAACTCTTCAAATTAGAGAGATTAAATGATTTTTAATTATTCACTTAAAGTTGTTTTATTTTGTTATAATTCTTAGTTATAAGAAATGCCAGGCATTTCATTGTAGGCTCTATGTTAGGGTCTGTGTTCAATAAAAGACTGCAGATAAACGCTAATATGCTAATATTCAGCTTAATCACGACTACCATCAACCGAAGCATAAAAGTATACTGTGGACATATTATTGGAATTTGGATTTTGTCAGTTAAATATTCAAGTGTAAGAGTAGGATGGGTGTATAATGTTAATTTAAGTGGACTGATTCATCTTGACAGATCCTTTATATAGCACATACTTGAAGTTGGAATTTTAGATTTACTTGAGTAAAATTGTAACACACATAGAAGAATGGTTTAATTTTCTGATAGTGTTGAAGCAGAAAGTTCTCTACCTCACAGATAGAATATTCCCATTTTAAGGATACATTAATGTAGATAATCTCAACATTTTGTCTTATGATAGGTGATTAAATTAATTATTCTGCTTTGCACATGACATGAAAAATGGGAAGAAAATATATTGGATATGATCCCTTCTCTTTTCTAGCCATAGTCCATGATTTACCTTGAGTTGTTTCTGTTCACAAATTTCTTGAGAATTTTTCTGCTGCTACTGTTAACTTACCAATTAGCATGATCCACATCTAAATTCATTTAAATAACTGACAAAATTGACATTTATTTCCACATAAGAGTGATACAGATATGTAGAAATATTATTTCAGCTGAAATTTTTGCATATAAAAGAAAATGTGTAGTTACTAATTAGATACTTTAAAATGTTTTATTCTATGAAAGAAAAAAACGTATTTGTTGTTCAGAAAATGCAAATCCTGACTTTTTACTGTCACTCCTTTATATGGTTTGGCTGTGTCCCCACTTAAATCTCTTCTTGAATTGCAATTCCCATAATCCCCATGTGTTATGGAAGAGACCGGATATGAGGTAATTGAATCATGGAGGCAGTTACCCTCATGCTGTTCTTGTGATAGTGAGTAAGTTCTTACAAGATCTGATGGTTTTATAAGGGACTTTAATCCGCTTTTGCTTGGTACTTCTCCTTGCTACTGCCACGTGAAGAAGGATGTGTTTGTTTTCCCTTCCACCAAGATTATAAGCTTTCTGAGGCCTCCCCAGCCCTGCAGAACTGTGAGTCAATTAAACCACTTTTCTTTATAAATTACCAGTCTCAGGTATTTCTTCACAGCAGTGTGAGAACAGATCTATACACTCCTGAAATAAACTGATTCATCAAATCCCATTTGACTGTAGACCACAGGCAAAATCAGTGGTTGTGTTGCTCAGGTTTTAGATAACATGGCTCTGCATGAGGAATACTAAGGCCTCTAAAACATGGCAGAACCTCTTTCTTCTACAGAAAGCCATTCTTTTGATATATGTAATCTTAGAATTGTAACCATTTGAATCACCTTTCCAACAATATCATTAAAGAATATGTTTCTTGATCAGAGAAACTGAGACTTAAAACTATAAGATTGGTTTATTCTATTAATAATCTCCATAAAGAAATATATTTCTCTCGCTTGTTATTTAGACTGAATGACATGCAGTTAATTAAGAAAGTATATGTAACAGGTCCATTTTTATTAACTTATTTCTTCTAACTTTACGTTTGCACCCAACCTTCCACCAACCATGCACCCTTCCAGCCTCTAGTATCTGCCATTCTATTCTCTACCTTCATGAGATCAAATTTTTACTCTCTCACTTATGAGTGAAAGTGTGTGTTATTCTTTTTAAAAGATTTTCAGTTCCCTCTGAAAAAGATATCCCTTATTAATCCACTATTGTGAAAGAATAAGTTCTAATGTTCAATAGCAGAGTTGGGTGACTAATGTTAACAACAACGCATTGTATACTTCAAAACAGCTAGAAGAAAGAACAAACGTGAAATGTTCCCAACGCATAAAAATGATAAATACTCCTGATGATGAATGCCCCAAATGCCCTGAATTGATTATCGCACAGTCGATACATATAATACAATATCACATGTACCTTATAAATATATGCAAATAAATATTTGTATCAATAAAAAAATAACTTCAGGGAAAAAGGACTATATTCAAATGTGTGCATATTTTAAATTAATATTTAAATAATCATTTCAATTTTTTCATGTGTGGAAACATTACAAATTAAAATGAGAATATTTTTCCAGCAAACTCATAACTTTTTTGCCGTAGACGTATGCAAATCACTGAAGTTGCCAGAGGGTCACTTATGTGATTCTCTCTCAAGTGCAGCACTAAATGTTAGGATTGCTTGTTGATACCTAATCTTCAGTCAACATCATAAATCAGCACTTGTCAGATCAGGGAAGCATATTAACTAGAGTTATTATATTTCAAAACAGTTAGGAGTGTTTTTTATTCTGACAGCTTCCCAGAGAGGGGACTCTGTGATGAGTAGCTGCAGATATTTCATACCAGTGAGGAGGATACATATTGCCAGTTATTACTGTTAAGGGCAACCTTTGCTAGCACATCATAATTCTTTCTACAGTCCTCTATTTTAATTTCTGTCATACCACAACGTTATTTACTCCCCTTACTAGGCTAACAGCTGCCAGCCATGGAGATTTTTATAGAGTTATAGAATTTTAGAAAGAGGGAAAAAACTATAGAGGATATCTTACTGAATCTTTAGTTTCCTTTTGAAGATACTGATGCCTTTTTATTATTAAAGACTCATGAAGCTTTGGCCTAGAGAAGGTGTTTAACTCACTTTCTTACAATTACACAACTTACTCCTCATTGCCAGTTTGAGTTCTAGTGTCCTACTTATTCTCTCTGACTGTATGCAACATCACTTTATGTGTGTATCTGTGTATATTTAGATATATGCATATATCTATATGTTTTCCAATCTTACTGTACTGTTTTACATTAATGTATTAAAATAAAGAAAACATCCACTATAGAAATGGTGCAATATTCTGTAGGAAGTGCTCACAAAGATATAGGACCAACCTACATGTTCATCGGTGGATGAACAGATAAAGAACATGTGGTATATGTACACAATGGAATACAATGCAGTCTTAAAAAAATGAAATCTTGTCATTCAAAGCAACACGAATGAGCCTGGAGAATATTATTTTACATGAAATAAGCCAGGCACAGAAAGGCAAATATTGCATGTTCTCATTCATATGTGGAAGAAAAGAAGTTTATCTTAGAAGTAGAGAGTAGAACTCTGTTACTAGAGGCCGGAAAATGTAGGTGGGAGGTAGAATAGGGAAAGATTGGTTAATGGCTCCAAAATTACAGCTGGATAGGAGGAATAAGTTCTAGTGTTCTATAGCACTGTCAGTGACTCTAGTTAACAAGAATTTATTGTGTATCTTCAAATAGCAAGAAGAGAGGATTTTGAGTATTGCAAACACAAATCAATGACAAATGTTTGAGGTGATGGATATGCAAATAACCCTTATTTGATCATTACATGTTGTATACGTGTATCAAAATATTACTCCTTAGCCCATAAATATGGACAATTATGTGCCATTGAAAAATAATAATAAGAAAGAAAAGACTATGAAAAACAACAACAGCAAAACAGAAACACAAAGAAAGAACTATAAATTGAAAATGGTTATTCTTGTAGATTTAAGAAACATGGAACCTATGATGAACAGAAAATAAGATAATTTCTCTATAATAATATGACAAAATTAGTACAGCCTAGCATAAGATAAGTCTTTTGAATGGTCTTGACAACAATAAAAAGCCACTTGGGGAAGCCTTGGTATGATCTCAACAGATTTTCATTCATTAATTGTATAAGTAGCTGATTTTAAATAAAGCGAATATATAGGATGCTGGTGACAGAGAGAAGGCAGACAGACAATTCTCTTTAACTTGATAATGATTTTAAGAAGAGATGGTGTAAGAGCATTACAAGCATAATTAGATGAGGAGTCTTTAAACAATTACCTCGTTTAAGTACTTCTCAGCTTCCTTATCTCAACAGGTTATTGTATGAAAGAGTAGTGCCTGAACCTGGTGGGAACATTTTATTTATTAATTTTTAATTTTTAATTTTTTTATTTTTATTTTTAAATACAGGATATCACCATGTTGGTCAGGCTGGTCTTGAACTCCCGACCTCAGGTGATCCGCCTGCCTTGGCCTCCAAGGTGCTTGGATTACAGGCGTGAGGCACCGCGCCTGGCCTGGGAACATTTTATTATGCAGTCTTTGAAGTAGCTAAAACATAATGGTGGTGGTGTGAAGATATGAATATTTTGAGTTTTTCACAGAGTAGATGCAGCAAATTGTAGATTTGTGAATTTGACTTTGGTTCAGGGAAAGACTTCAGAATATATTATATAAAAAGAGAGAGAGAAAGGAAGAGAGAAGTGTATGTGTGTGTGTCTATTCTTGAACATTTGCCTTGGAAGAGAGGGGAGAGATGATTATTTTGACCTTGGTTGACTTCATTGTTAGTCATCAGACAAATAATAGGGAAATTCTATATACCTGGTATATCAAGAATTTGAGACCAGCAGAGAACCAGCTTACCTTGTGGCTAAGATGGAGAAATAAAGACAGAATAATCAATTTGTAACAAGTTAAATGACGATGCCAATTTTCATTAATTTTAAGTGCAGTAGAACCCCTCTTAACATATTTTTGTATTTCTTCTCAAACAATAACACATATACAAAGGCAGGAATTATACTATCTAAAAAGAATATGAAGTTTGGAAGCTGGTTCGGTCTGACTGTACATCATTAGACGGCTCTGTGGAATACATAGAAATATCTCTACTTGCTTTCTGGGGAGAGCATTTCAGATTTTGACAAATTAATTTGACAGACACAAGACTCATTTTTCTAAATTTAAAGGTAAATATTAATATACAAAGATCTCAGGAATTTTTCTTTTTAGATATCTTAAATTCTTTGAGCTTTAATCTTGCCATCTCTAAATGAGGAATGTTGCCAACTAAAAAAATGAGGTGTGAACTGCTCCCCTCAGGTCCTTCATTTGCCACAGCATCTGTTACACAGCATCGAAGTTAGGCACCTGAAATGGGCTAGAAGTTCTAAAATCATGAAGAATTGCTTTGGCTAAGTGAATGGAATGCAAGTGTTGTGTAAATCTTATTGTCTTCAAGAACTGTCCTTGATTAATAGATTTAAATAACATGATTTATTTACCTCAGAGAACATATTACTGTACTTTATCTGTTTGATAGCTTTATAAACGGCAAGGGAAAGAAAAGAAAATGTGTGAAATGCAAATATAAATGTCATCATTCAATTTTATTGTAACATGTACTGTTCATCTAACTTACTCAAGCATTTGTGTTTTCTAAATTATTAGACTAATGAAATGGAAGGCATTCTTTTTAAAATGTCAAATTTCAGCTAATTTACAAGTACAGATTATATCTGGTTAAACATTTACATGTTAAGCTACTGTAAGATTTAGGGAAACTGCTTATTCATTTCTCTGCCCCCATGCCCTCTATCAAGGTCTTTCTATTAAAGTTCATGCCATTATCAAAAGCACAGTAATAGAGTTAATTGAGTTTATATAGGAAATTTAGCTCAGTGGCAAGAACTAGGGCTCTGGACTCAGTATAACTAATATGGAATTATAGTAACACATGATAGAATCTAGGATGATTAATTTATTCATACATAAAATAAGAATGATTATAATAATACCTCATGGGGTTATTTTGAGAATTAAATGAGGTAATATATCTGAATTGGATAGCAGCATATCTGACACCTAATAAGTAGCTGTTGCTTTTATAATATCTTTTTTTTTCTTTTTTCAACTGGCATGGAATTCACAAGATACGTTTTGTTTTAAAGCCAAAATTTATTTTTCAAGAAATAATATTGTGTACAATGTTAATAATTTGTATTTTTGTTAGATGATGTTATTAAATTATGTTTTCATTTAAAAATGAAAGTATGTGAATCTTTGTAAAGATTAAAATAATTTTTAAATGCAGATTATGGAATTTTAAACAGGCTTTACTGGAATACTTCAAGTATATATGAAAATTGGTATTTTAATCATTTTAGCTATAGAAATAATATTTTATTTGAAGACTTTGTGTGTGGCAGAGAGAGAAAGAGCTTATTAATGAAAGCAGTTACTGCAAAACATACTAATACATTTTACCTACCAAAATATGAATTTCAGTCAATATATCCTAACGGTATATTTCATAGCATCCATGATCTTTAAAGGTATTGTCTTACTGCAGGTTTGTGTTCAAAGTAGTTGATCTTCCTTTTCATGTCTGTGGAAAATCTTGAAAAGCAACAGAAGAGCAGGGTTTGTAAAGGTGTATTTCATAGTTTCAATGATCTTTAAAAGTATGGTTTTATGGCAGATTTGTCCTCAGAGGAGTTGATCTTCCTTCTCAAGGCTGTGAAAGATCTTGAAATGCAACAGAAGAGCAAGGTTTTTAATAAATGGTTCTTCTTTGCTGCAATATTTGATATTTCAGTATTGCATTTAAGAATGGTAACTATTGTTCATTATTATAATTAGGAATGCTAATGAAATCTTTATATTGTATAAATAACTAATCTGGTTTCATATTTAAAGTCTTTCTGCCCAAACAATTAATATTTTTATATATTTTATAATCAAATACAAATAGTTTATTTTAAAATAATACAAATTAAATAATTATATTGTGTGAATGTGGGACCACACTATTGTTTTTTTATAAATCCTGAAAAGATGTGGCCAGATATGGCAGCTCATGCCTGTAATTCTAACATTTTTGGAGGTCTAGATGGGAAGATTGCTTGAGCTCAGGAGCTTGAGACCAACCTGGGCAACACAGGTAGATGCAGTCTCTATAAAAAATAAAAAAATTGGTTGTGTATATACATACATACACACACACGCATAAATATATGTGTGTGTATGAAAATACATATATATGTATATATAAAAACAGATACATAATATGAAAATGTGTGTGTGTGTGTGTGTGTGTGTGTGTATGTGTGTATGTGTGTCCTGAAAGGGTGTTGTAAATGTGAAGGATAAAAGTCATCGTTTGATGTATTTCATATTACATTTCTAGAGTGTACATATTTTGATACTTTAAAATGTTAACAGACATTAACAGAAAATATACAGAAACTTTAAAAGATTATCATAGTGGAGAAATTCAAGCTCATTCCGGTCCACTCCTGATGTCACTTCAGTCTGCTGTTAAAAGTGAAACACAGACAAGGCAGACAAGGGTAAAATAGAAATATCATAGGGTTTTTTTTTCCCAAGAAAGTTGATATGCAATTCTTGCCTCAGAATACATAGAAACTAGGCTGGGGATATGGAAGCTCATGCCTGTAATTCCAGCAATTTGGGAGGCTGAGGTAGGAGGATTGCTTGAGCCCGAGAGTTTAAGACCAACTTGGGAAACGTAGTGAGACCCCCATCTATACAACAAAATTAAAAAAATATATATATATGTGTATATATATATATATATGTGTATATATATATATATATGTGTATATATATATATATGTGTATATATATATATAGGCACAACTGTGGTTTCACCTTATTCCAAAAACTGAGGCAGAAGAGTCGCTTCAGCCCAGGAGTCCAAGAATACAGTGAGCTATGATCACACGAACTGCATTCCAGCCTGGGTGACAAAGCAAGACCCTGTCTCAGAAAACAAAAAAGAGAAACTAGATTGTTAGTGGAGTGCATGAATCAATGCATGTCTAATACACTGGGATTAAATATTAAAGTAGGTCTATTTAAATGGGAAATAATTATCTCAGCCTTCAGCTTCTTATAATTTAACGTGATAAAATATATCACGTGATGTCAGCCACATTCCCTCCTTTCTTAGATATCTTTAGGTGTTGCTGTCTTTCAAGACTCTTCTCTCTGACTTATTTGATATATCAGCTGTATAGCAAATTTATATCAGATATGTATCTTTACAACTACAGGAGCCACACTGCCTGGATTCAAATTTTGGTAGCATCACTTGCCAGGTTTCTGACTTTGAACAAGTTACATAAGTCCTCTGTGGCTCAGTTTTCTTTCCTAGTAAAGGCTTATGATCATAATTATTCTTAAATCCAAGGATGGGCATGCAGACTAAGTGAGGTGATATATGTACAGCACTCTGAAAAACTCTGATCTCTATAGACGTTACCTATGTTTTCTATATAGCAATGTCTGATGATACCAGTTTATACATCTGTATTCAGCAGGACATTGTGGACTTCTTGGCAGCAAGGAAACTCTTGTTACTTTTTGTATTTCAGGTTTATCTCAGTATCATGAAAATGGAAGGGGATTAGCATTTGGGTTGTTGTTAGACTTAATTTGAAAAAAGAGGTTCGTGTAATTTCATAGGTATTCATTATGTCTTAAATATGTGACCTCAATGACCAGTACTAAATTTTGTTCAATATTCTATTGGATTATCTGTTCACAAATATAAGCATTTAAAAATTTAAATGTCAAATTTCCCCCATATAACATTTTTTTTTATTTTAAAACAGCTTTTCAAATATGTCCTTTTCAATCAGCACTTCCAACCAACACTTACTGTCATACTCCAAACTGTTATTTTACAGTTTTTCCTTTCTATTTTGGCTTCACCATTTTGGCATCATCTCTTGATTCAGGATTTCTTGCCAGCACCAAAAACTCCTATAACTTATTTCTTAGTTATGTGACTGCATTGATACTGCTGCAGTTCAGGGAACTGTTTGTTTATTTTTATTTTTTTAGTTTAATAAGAGATAATGTCTGAAAGGACATAAGCTAAAGTAAAGAAATAAAAGTCTAGTCCCGCTGCTTGACAAAATAGTATGAGAAAAAAGCAGAGAAGCACCAAATCAAACAATAACAGCAAAATATCTAAGAAAATTTGATAATTATTTTGTCAGAATGAAAGGTTTTTCTCTAAGTGATATTTTTAAGTTATTTTATTCTCCCTAATTTATACCTCTCCTTTATTGTATTAAATAAGAGAGTCTGCCTAAGTGTTTATAGCTGCTTTATGAAAAAGCTTATATCCTTTTTTTAGAAAGGGGTTTGTGACATCACTTGATTTGTACAAGTTAGAGAAACTATGCAATTAATAGTGAAATAGTTTTATTAACTTTGCTTTAAATGATAAAGATTTTACTTGAAAATACTCTAAGGAAGTTTCTGTTTTTACTGGGGTATTTAAGACAATGCTTGTAAGTGTTCAATGATTTCTTTGATATAGTTAAGTGAATTTTGGCTAAATACATATTTTTTTAAAATAACAATTATTTGAAAATAGAAAAATATGCCAGAAAACAAAACTGGTTTTGCTAATGGGTTGCTATTTAGATTCTAAGTATTCATTAACCAGGAGGTGGCTAATGAGCAGATGCTTAATGAGCAACAGAAATGAATAGACAGGTTTTTCTGCGTGTTTATTTTAGACAGACTAACAGTGCAGATATGTTGATGAAACAAATAAACAAAAAACCAAGAAAGTATTCAACCTGATGGGACTTAAGGAAAGATGTTCTAGTAACAGAATTGAATATGGTGTGGAAGCTTGCATTAACATTTTAGAAAAATATTTCTACAACTGCAGGGATAAATAAAACTGATACAAAAAGAGCACTAATAGTTAAACTTATTGAAACAAATGTAATCAACCCCTATTCAATACATTATGCATTGTTTTTTATCTTTATAACTCATTAACTTGCTAATGGCCATTTTACTGCTTATTTTCAAGGTTAAGAGGCTGTGTGGATTTTTATTCTGTTTGTTTTTGAGAACTAAGCTCTGATTTTTCAATCTTGCCCAAATTCCTATTTAAGGGGCCTGGGGAGTCAAGCCCTACAAATCATAAATCCTCATCACATGGATTTTATTTAAGCCTGAATATCATAAGTTACTTTCTAATCTGACTGTGGCATAACAAGGAAGAAAATCAAAATGTTTTACCCCAAAGTATATTTCCTTGCCATACCTTGAAATTGCCCTGCATTGTCTCTTGGGGGAAAAATCCACATTTTGTAAAGAATCCCCTGTACCCTTTGTTTTCCTTCCTTCCTTTCCAAACCCATGAGATAATCAACTAAAAGCAAGGCATCCTTTTAAGTCCGATAATAAGAAACATTTTACAACCTGCTCTCTCTGAAGTGTACATGATAATTTTCAAAGAAGCAAGTCATTAGGTGTTTGCTTTATTAAGACCTTTACTGATCCATCTGTGCAAATATCTTCCTTTTATGGGCCCTGAAGCACTACATAATTTAAAAAATACTTTTAATTTTACCCTACCTTGCTACAGTTTTCAACAAAGAAAAATTCACAACTTTTCTCCCAATTTTACCTCATGCCTGCTGATGAAATCAAATTGGTTCAGTTTTAACCACACTTCCTCATTCAAATATGGAATGCATTTTGGGATTACTGGAGTTGAATCAATCATAATTTATTCAATAATTTATCCCTATAGTTGTGGAGGAAATTGTATAGAATTAGGTTTATATTTTATTTCCTTTATTTTTATATGTAATTTATATGCTGATACAATTAAACTCTACGGATTAAATACCCTATAATGATCAAATTCTAACATAATTTTTCACATCTATGAAACACCACTACATTAGGCTTCTAATTACATGTTTGATTCTTTTTAATGGATTCGTAATTGATGGCATAGACCCTTCTGAATTGCCTAATAAAAAGAGCATGAAAATTAGAGTCAGCCACTGACTATCATCACAGTGACTACTTTTTTTTTAATGTTACTATAAGGAATTTAGAAGTCTTCCATTTCCTTTTAATATTGTTGTTAATATTACATGATCATGCATATAAATGGGTTTTTGAAAATGTAAATAGTATGCAAGTAGAAATGTTATTATTGGGGTAGGAGCATTTGAAGATAGCTTGACTCATTTCTCTAGGTTATTAGATACACAGTTATGATTCTACAGTATGCAACAGATCAAGTGGCTGATCAAATGACTTCTGGAGATGACTAACTGGACTTTACAAAATTTGGATGTTTTATTCAATTCACATTGAGTACTGTAAAATGAAAATAAAAGGTTTTGCTCTTCAGAATCCATTTTAATCTGATGTACTCCTCGATTTGCATTTCCCACATTCTCCTAATTTGTACCAGAGATAGAAAAGCGAAAGGATAAACTTCCTTAAGGATGCACTGGAGAAACTATCATTTTAGAACCCACATAGTTCATTTATACCAAAACCTGATTTCAGTAGGAGTTAAGTCAGGGATTATGTGTCATTCACATGATTATTTTGGGGGATGGTTTATGAGTGCTAACAGAACTCTCCTATCTCAGGTGCCACCATTTTGGTCAATATAAAGAAGGCACAATGATTCATATTGCTTTCTGTGTTCCTTGTTGACCCAATTTGGTTCCTTCTTTCATATTTCAACTCAGTGCTGCCAACTCCACTTAGCCTTGTACTTCAATTTTAGATGTATAACATTTTTGTTTGTCCTGACAGAATGGAAGATGTTAGCATCAACCACTGTTCTTTGTTCATCTTTGGATTTCATATAAAACCTGTAATTGGGCGTCTAATATTGGAGATCTAACAAGGAACCTGAAAAATGTTTTAATATTGGAAGTGTTGTCTTCTCAATGCCTTAATCTCCTGATCTGAGGAATGAAAAAGAGCACAGTGCCTATACGCCTGTGTGATTGTAAGAATTAAATGTGTCAGTATGTGTCATACATAGGCACTAAAATGGTTAGCTATTTCGGTTATCATTAGTATTGTTTCTTGATTTTGTAGGAAACATGATCACAATATTAAAATTAATTTGGCTGTGGAAATTGTTAAATATTTATTTGGGAACAGCATGATAAATTTAATACCCTCTTATCAAGGTACTTTAAAGATGCTGTTCTTCAGACCAAAATATCTGAACCCAATGCCACTGTGATATGTGGTGCATATACTCCTTCTATAAAAGAAGTGTTTGTCCCAGTTGAATGGAGAAATGGTCAAGAGCAATTTTCAATTTCTTCAAGAATTGCTTCATCTCTAGATGGTCCCATGTCCAAGGTGATATCTTTTCCATGGTTTGTCCACACCCAGTGAGGCAGAATATAAAAACCTGACTACCTGACTATCTCAGAAAAATTCTAAAGCATCCTTCAAGCTCTAGAATGCCCCATGAAGTTAGCCAAGCTTGTCAGTGGGCCTCTGTTGCAGTTTGACTTCTCCTTCCCAATTCTGCATCTTTGCTTCCCCTTTTACATGTGTTGATCCCAAGAACACTTCTTGTAAAACATCCTTCAAGCTAAACCAGCTCAGAGTTTGTTTCCAGCAAAGCCAGTTTGGGATATTCACATAGAGCTATAACTTTTCATGTAGTGGATGCTTAATTAAATGGATACCAAATTTAGCTGAAAAACTAAATATAAAACAAACTTCATTTTCAGAATGCAAATTATTTGCAACTCTGGTTTCTTAGACTATGTTACGCTAGGGATAAAATTAGTCATAATTGGTGTTTAGACTTAGTATTGTAGCTTCTGAACCCAGCACAGTGTCTCGTGCCCTAATAGGCTCTTGGAAAATACTGTTTTGTGAAAGAACAAGCTGACGTTTCTGTAAATTTGGTCACATTTGCTAGTTTACAAATTGTTTTGCTTGTTTTCTTTTCCTTCGAAAGTACAACTTCTATTGCCCATTTCTTTTCCAAGTTTACTTTCTGGAGTCTCATACAATTGTAGGAACTTCTTCATCTCCATTATTTCAAGACAATAACTTACCTTTTTGTGGCTCCCTAGAGCTGATATTTCTGATGTAGTAATGACAGTGGTGCAGATAAACGACTTCAAAAATCTTTCTCCACTGTTATTACTGTTGCTGTCATGCTAAGTTCTCCAGTGAAGGGCAGAATTCTTTTTTTTTTTTTTTAGTCAACTTTTATTTTAGAATTAGAGAGTATATGTGCAGGTTGTTAACAAAAGTATATTGCATGATGCTGAGGTTTGGTGTATGAATAAATTCATCACCTAGGTAGTGCACATAGTGCAGACATTTTTTAAACATGATTTTAGTATGCTCTATCATGAGAACTCAAACTCATGATTTTTTTTTTTTTTTGAGACGAAATTTCACTCTAATGCCCAGGCTGGTGTGCGGTGGCAAGATCTCAGCTAATTGCAGCCTCCTGGGTTCAAGCCATTCTCCTGCCTCTGCCTCCCATGTAGCTGGGACTACAGGCACCTATCACCATGTCCGGCTAATTTTTTGTTTTTAATGGAGTCAGAGTTTCACCATGTAGAAGAGGCTGGTCTGGAACTTCTGATCTCAGGTGATCCACTCACCTCAGCCTTCCAAAGTGGATGCCCATTTCTTAAATGTTTTCCAGAGATTTTATTCCATATTCTATTTCAGGTATGACTTGTATATTTCTCTCTAGCATGTAATGAAGATTCCACAAAGCCTAGGCTAGAAAAAAAATTGAGGAATTTTCCACAATACTGAGCATTCAAAATCATCCCTTTCTTTAGACACAAACACTGGATTTCTTGGAATGAATTATTTCCTCAGAAGGATCTCATCCTTTGGGCAAATAGACCTCTGATGGCCTGTAATCCTACTAAGCAAACAAACACTATAATAGACTAAATTTAGGCTCCATCTGGGGTCTCTACTATAGTTAGAAAATCAATTGTTGTGTAATACCCTATTTACTATTATTTTTTTCAAAATGAAAATGAAACTAGATAATATTAGAACAGTCAGCACAAAATCTGTGGCCTCTTAAAAGATGTAGAGTAAGTAACGTCTTCATAAACCTCACATACTCATTTCTAAGGGCTTATTTTGTTTCTGCGTTTTTCTCTGCTTTCTCATTCTCTTTACTATTTTTGACCACTTGCTTATGCTTTAAGAGCATGTATAAATTTATTTTACTTAGAGCAGGCAAACTTTTTATGGAATAGTTGGCAAAAAGGAAAAAAGAATTAGTTACTGGTATTTCATTGTGAAGATATTAAATAGTTATTATATATAATTAAATGTCATAGGAATAGGTTCAAAGTACCATTTAAAATTTGCTTCTGAGTATTTATATAATGATTGTGCATTTAAATGTCAAAAGGATAAATATTTTGCATTATAAACATTTGTGGGGACATCAGAATATGGTTAATTGCTTTTTCTCACTCTTAGGTTTTCTCAATTACCAATAATATTTTCATGGCATCCATCTTCTTCAGTGAATATGGCATATTATTCCTTACTTGTATACATTACAAAATTCTTTATTAACAACACTGATGAAACTAACCTGTGAAGCATGTGGACCAGTTACCATTTTAAACAGTTTAATTCATTTTCAATTCTTTTTTTGTGTGTTTCCCCGTTTTGTTTTTTGGAACTCTGAAGGTCAAGGTTGTAGACTACATGTTATTTTAAAAAACTGTTTTAAATTTTTGCCATTTATTTACATATATCTTATAATATTATTTTCTACATATATGTATATGCTCCTTTATATCATTTCTAATGCACTATAGTTTTTTCCCTTTCATTTTTTCATTTTTTTGGCATGATATATTTAATAAATCAGTTTTGTTTGTTTTTATTTTCTCCTTTTTTATCTGTCATTTTGTGTTTTCTTATGCTAAATTCATCTTTTATCCATATTAATTCCCCTTCTAAATTTTTCTTGATTTTGTTGTTCTTTTTCTACTTATTTATATGTATATGCATACATATATACATTCATATATAGTATTTTTGATAGTAAAACTTTTTTTTTTTTTTGAGATAGAGTCTCTCTCTGTCACCAGGCTAGAGTACAGTGGCACAATCTCAACTCACTGCAACCTCTGCCTCCTGAGTTCAAGCAATTCTCCTGCCTCAGCCTCCTGAGTAGCTGGAACTACAGGCGTGTGCCAGCACACCCAGCTAATTATTGTATTTTTAGTAGAGACAGGGTTTCACCATGTTGGCCAGGATGGCCTTGATCTCTTCCTCTTGTGATCTGCATGCCTTGGCCTCCCAGCGTGCTGGGATTACAGGTGTGAGCCCCCGTGCCTAGCCAAGAATAAAACTTTTCCTATTGTAAACATTACTGTGAGTATGCATCTGTTCCCCTAGATTTGGGTTTAAACTATCCTTTTTTATTTTTTTTAACTCTGTATCTTTATATAATTTGGTATCTGTTATGATTTCCGTGTATATTAGGAAGATGATCCTTAGAAACACCAATTATTTACTCCATACCAACATCCAAAATATCACTTGACATTTTCATTGGTTTGAATTCAGAATCAGAAACTCTTATTTTCATAAAATAAACATGATAAACTATAAATCATGCCTACCCAGTCAACAATCATTGCTGAAGCTTTTCATGACTTTGTGATTGAATAATCTGAATTAGAACTTTTTTCAATACTGTTACATATTAGGAATCTAGCCATAAATACAAATTTATTGGTGAATACTGATTGTCATCATACAGGACAATATGTCAGGTATTCAAACAGATGGTTTACTTTTTAAAATATATTTGAACTCTTTTACTTCAGTTTGTAACTCTTACTGCTAATGTACTCCTGTGATCTAACAGATTAATATAAAATGTTAAGGTTTTAACTATGATTTAGTACATGAAGATATACTCCTCACATTTTGAACTACTAGCTCATGATGACTAGAACAAAATTGAAAAGCATGGTTTGTACACGTAGACTGGATAATATCTATCAAGGTGTATTGCCAGAGTCATTACCTAAGTATAAACACAGAAGCATAGGAAATCAATATCTATGATGATTTAAAACACAGGTAAATTGATTCCGAAGGTTGTGATACCAAAGTCTATTTTAAATTGTTAGGAGAGAAATGAATTAAAAATTTGACATAACATACTTATTGCCAAAATTAATTCAAGTCTCTCTGTTAAATTTAGATTTTGAATATTTGTCTCAAAGAGAACTATGAGTATAGGAGAACTGGCAAAATCTGAACAGTGTACTACTTAAAACTAGCACTTAACTTTTTTAGATTCTTTTCTCTCAGCCCTGCAGAAGTAATCCAGGATACTGTTTCTGCCTCATAAATCTTTAAATACTTTCTTAGAATGAAGTTTTCTTATATGTAGAAATGAAGCTGGATCTCTTTAGTTTTGAGATGCACAGGAAAAGATGTATCTCAGAAACACTCTTAAGGAAAATGAAACTTAAAAATATTAGCTACAAGAGAGAAATATAAACATGGTATTTCTTTCTGTGACATATCTTAATTTTCAGACAAACTTTCTTATCTGTTAAGTATTGTTATGTTTTTGAGAGTGCTGTGTAAATTGAGAAAGGAGATTAAAACAAAGAAGCCACTAAAGCAATCTAAATTATCTTCAAAACACTTAAAGAATGACTAAGTGATTATCTTGTGAAATCATTCCAATAATTTGTGTGTGTCTGTGTGATTATGCCCACTGGGCACATTTAAAGGATGGCTGAAAAATAACTTTATTGTCTTTCTTGATCCAGCAACATATTATCCAGTAAATAACAAACAGGAAACTACATGGACCATTCCTTTACTAAAATAATGAGAATTTTAATTTATTAATAGGAGACTTTTTAGGTATAGGGTAATGATAGAGGACCTGAATAGCTTTGAGAGCAGAACTGCTTACTTATTTTCTTCTCAATCTAACTTCTTAATTTGTTTGAGTTATAATGAACTCTAAGAAGGAAAAACAGCTTTTTAGTAATATGTAAAAACTAAAGCTTATCTCAGCACAAAGTGGAGAACACAGGAGAACTGATGTTTGAAATTAGCGGTTAGGAGAAGGCTCAGGGACACCCCACTCAAGGTTTGGGATTAGACTAAGCATCTCATCACTTAGTAGTTGTTATTTACACTTTTGAAAACTTACTTTCTCCATTTGTAAAATCATAGTAATAATGGAGCCTAACTAATAGACTCCATGGGTGAAGTGAAAGAGGAAACACATAAATACAAGGCTGACACAATCCATGTTTGGTAATTAGTAGCTCTTATCACCATTATTATTACACTTATACATCCCTAAATATTATGGGACTAAAATCCATCAGGGTGAATAAAAGATAAAATTAGTACACCTCTTCTTAATGTACCTCATTTTGCTAGCAATATCTTTGTAGTCAATAAACTATTTTCTCTCTAGGTAAAGAAATTCTGGCTCGAGCATTTTTTATTAGCACTGTATTAACTGCTATCTTTACACATAGTAACAAAATAATTGGAGAAAGAAAAGTCGTGTCTTTATATATTAGAAATGCTATATATAGTACTGAAATGATGCATTTTAAGATGTAAACATGAAGTCAGGGAGTCATATTTATTCATTAAACTTTCCAACAGCTATCCCTTTGATTAAAAGTGTGTACTGAATATAATTTTGAGGAAAAGTGACAGAAATATTGTAGAATTCCAATTGGAATTAACGAGTAAATAGATTATGTTTGGCTTTCTTTTTTCCCCCAATAGTGTAATTTTAGTTTACGTTAGTAGAGTTATTTTGCCCATTCATCTGACTCAGTTATCAAGTTGCAAAAATTCTTTCAGAGAATACTAAAATAAATGGATAATTGACAGTTTAGAACAAGTGACAGAGATATACGTGTGTGTGTGTGTGTGTGTCTGTGTGTGTGACAGAGAGAGAGAGAGAAAAGGAAAGAAAGAAAGAAAGAAAAAGAAAGGAAGGGAAAGAAAGAAAGTGTGTGTGTCTTTTTAATTATAAAGAAGATTACTATTCTTAAAGAAACAAACAGAGGTGTGGCATGGCTCTCCAGAAGTCAAACTGATCTGAAAGGCAGGGAGTCAAAGTTCTTCCTTAATGGAATAGAAACATGAAATTGTTGCTACTCATAGAAAGTCTTGGTATAGTTTTGGTTTAAAAATTTTAAAATTACGAATAAATGATAAATGTAGATAAATATCATGATGAGAGAGTCAGGGGAAGCCTGGAGATTTCAGGGTGCTCGTTCATAATTACAGCAAGAATTGTAACAGTTAAGAAACTAAACTCTTGACTCTGTATAGTCTTTGCTTCCTCCCTATTGATTTATCTGATATTATATAGCTTCATTAATTATAGATTGAACTGAAATATTTTATTTTTATTATGAAAATTCCTACTCTTCATTACATGTTCTCTTAAAGTGTTTTATATATATATATTTTTTTATATATATACATAAAATATATATATATTTATATATCATAAAATATATATATAAAATATATATAATATATATAATATATATAATATATATATATTATATATATATTATATATATATAATATATATATATATATATTTCCCCCCCAAAATATAAAGAGGCTAAACCACTATAGTATTGAAAGACTGAAAGAAAGAGACTCAGGGTGTCTAAAACAAAATTTAAAGACTCAGTTCTAAGAGGAATTAAAATGCTTCCTTTGTAAGCACTTTAAACTTCACCTTTAAACATTGATGAGAATATTATAAAGAATTAACAACAGCGGTTGCATGGAGGTAGAAAAGAGTATTGAGAAGAAGGAGGGTGATTGCAACAAATACAAAGAAACTATTGAGATGTAACAAAGAGATGCAATTATCTATGAATGGGTAAACCAGTTATATATTTTGCTTTCACAGCATGAGATCATTTTTAATTTGAATTGGTTTACCATTCAATGACACTTCTATTTTAAAGATCTTATGCATGTAACCTTAATATTTTCAAGGTTTCCAGTCTTCAGAGAGGTAACTCTTACTTTTATTGTACATGTTGGAACACTTATAAATCGTCACTGGAAGAAAGTCCTTATGCACCCAACAAATCCTTCCTGATTGTTTCTTGTCATCCCTCATATAATCTCTGCTCATAGTTTTTCCCCATCACAACTGGTTTTGGGTCTTTCTCCATGCAATTGCCATTATTACATATTTAACAAAAGCATTTTTAAAGTTGTCATTTAAAAAAGACTTTTCTAAGGGATGAGGATAATATAATGCAATTATGATATTGACTAGCTAAAACTGGATATCATTTACCTGTGCTTCTAAAAGCTTCAGGCCTCTGTCTTTTCCTGTGAGTCCTTTAACAGCTATTTCTTCAAATTTTTACCTTCTCTATGGGATATCCCTCATGTTAACCTTACCTTCCCTATATGGAGATTCCAATACCTGTCTCCTTTAGGCCTTAGCCACTGGCAAGAGAGGAGCATGATATGATGATTTCTGCAAATAGTTTCCTGCTCCCCATCAAAATGACTTCTACATGATTGAACATGATGCCTTGTACTTAATCAAGAGCTGTCTGCTCCAGTGCTCACTAATGCCCAGGAACTCTGGGTGAATTGATTATATTTACTGAACAAAAAGTGATTCCTAAGTCACTTCAAAAACAAACAAACAAACAAACAAACTTGCTTCCACACTTAAAACCAAAGGGCAAAGAAAAAAAAACCAGATATAGAATGTTAATAGTGTCCAGACAGAGAATTTCTGGCCTAGAAGTTAAAGGATTGTAATGTTGGAGCAATTATTTTGATAATATGTTAGCTCAGATATGGAAATGTCTAACCCTATGGAGTTAGTATCATTATAATTAATTATGTGAAATATGCCATTCACATGTCTGAACTAATCTTATAATAAGGTGGGGATTGCATTTGTACAAACAGCAGTTTGCTTCAACTTTCAGTTGATTAAAGTTCGAAATATTGGGACTAATTTGCTGTGTGTGTGTGTGTGTGTGTGTGTGCATGTGTTTGTATGTTTGTTGTAGGATATTACTTCTTTGCATGCATGAATTCCTAAACCTAGTTTCACATTTATATGTTGGGGGTCAGTTTGAATACATATCTACTTTATAATAAAGCAAATGATATTTTATTTTGTGAATATGCATTAGATATGTATTAATATGTGTTAAAGATTATCACCAAATATGTCTATACTCTCAAGAAAAAATAAGAAGAAGCATGTAGCTGTTGGCTACAGCCTCAGAAGTATGTTGCCTCAAGTACTGTTTTTATCTTTGTAAACCTTTGTAAAGTGTTTTGGAACACTTTTGTTTTGTCAGCCATGCATTCAGGTATTTGTGGAAGCTGACTTGCATTTAAATTCACACAGAGGCTGGGCACGGTGGCTCACGCTTGTAATCCCAGCACTTTGGGAGGCCAAGGTGGGTGGATCATGAGGTTGGGAGTTTGAGACCAGCCTGGCCAACATAGTGAAACCCTGTCTCTACTAAAAATACAAAAAAAAAAAAAAAAAAAGAAAAGCTAGACATGGTGGCAGGTGCCTGTAATTGTAGCTACTCTGGCGGCTGAGGCAGGAGAATTGCTTGAACCTGGGAGGTAGAAGTTGTAGTGAGCCTAGAACCTGCCACTGCACTCCAGCACCGGCGACAGTGCAAGACTCCGTCTCAATCAATCAGTCAACTCACATAGGATTTTTTTTCTTTTATTTATTGTACTTTTACATTGACCCACTTAGTCACGTAGAAATATATGTTTTTACATGTATTTCCATATGGAAAAACAAAGAAAGAGTTTTGTCCTTCAAAATATTTTATTCTTCACTGCATTTTTCCCTTTCCAGTCTTTATTGTATTTCTTACTATTGCTTACTAATACAAATACCTCCATATGAATTTCTGTTAGACTGTTTTCAGACTTTCTAGTGCTTTCTTTAAAGGACTATCCATGATAATCAGTTTCCAATAGTTACTTAAAATATGGCATTTATAGCTGCATTTAATATCCCAGATATTTCTTTGACAATGCCTATCTCTGTCTTGTTTAATATGAAATAGACATTTTTCTTTTAAAGCAACTTAAATTTAACTCTTTTTTATCTATCATGTCACATGTTTGACTCATTTTAAACTTAAGGTGAATACCTTTATCTTACATACTTTATATATGTCAATTTCTTTATTTTTTGATTCAGTGTACAGTATTTGAGATATAAGAGAAGTATGTATAAAGCAGAGAGAGGGCCAGATCCAAGCCAGAAAAATAGCTTTCTACAATGTCATTTAATCCAGAAGAGAATTTTAGAACCAAATTTTTAAGCTAAATGAGTCAGAGACTTGGGAACATTTAGAGAGGGTATTAGAAGAAAATAGTGCAGAGGAGATAGAGCATTTCAGAACTTCAGATAATGCAACTTTGGTTAGCTTAATCTAAATAAAATTAATATTTAACTCTAGACTTTGTGGCTGCTGAGTTGAATATGCCAAGAATGTTTTATAAATAGGAACAAAGAACTAAATGGCCATACGATTCAGGGAACCTCTTAATATAAGAACCTTTTTATATTTAGAATATAATAGCTTCTTGTACATATTAATCTAGACTTCATCTTTTACATAACATTTCTCAAACAAGCCACATTTTATTGACAAGTTAAAAATGGTTTTGCACAGTATCCTCTTTGATTTTAGATGAACAGACATTCTCATTCTCTAAAATAGTGGCTCTCAATGAGGATGTTTTGTCCTGCAGAACACATTAGCCAATGTCTAGAGACATTTTTGGTCGCCAAACTGCATGTGGGTGTTAGGTGCTAACAGTATGTAGTGGATAGAGACCAAGGAAGCTGATAAATATCCTACGTATAAAACACCCCCACCTTCAACAAAATATTAACCATGTCCAGACAGAGAAATTCTGGCCTAGAAGTTAAAGGGTTGTAATGTTGGAGCCGTTATTTTGATACTATGTTAGCTCAGATATGGAAATATCTAACCCTGTGGAGTTAGTATCATTATAATTAATTATGGGAAATATGCCATTCATATGTCTGAACTAATCTGATAATAAAGTGAGCATTGCATCTGTACATACTTGACATGTATTTGTGAGTGGCTATATAGCTATACTTACAACAATATATTTACTCCACTGCTGCTAAATTTAATTGGGATTTCTTATGCATAATGCTCAATTTTAAAAAGTAGTATTTTGATGTATTTCAACTTACCACATCACTGAAAAACAGGAAAATGATTATATCCTATGTGAAAATAGTCACAATAATCAAATTATATTAATTTTAATTTTAGCTTTCAATGATATGTAAACAAACATATTATGTTTTAAATGTACCAGCATATCTGTGTATGTGTTCTGTGCATTTTTTAGTTTAAATCTTCTAGATTCTGGTAGTTTTTTAGAAAAACTGTTATATCTGAAGGAAAAAAAGGCTGTGGATATACGTCTAATTTTCTTTCCAGATACTTAAAATGTTGTCTTAAGCAGACAATTTTAGAAATCAAAACGTTATCAGAAACAAGTTTCCCGGACATATGGGAACATTAATAATACTGAATGCTAATTAAAATTGTCTGTTATAATGGGATATAAATCTATCACGCCCTATTAAGCAGGAGTAAAAAATGACAAAATTGGGATACTGCAATACTTCCTTTTAATGTGGCATAGTGGGGATGTGTGCAGTATAGACACACACAGACATTTACCTACACATGTAGGTTTATTTGAAGAGCACATTTTTGACCTGTTTTTTGGCTTATTTTAATGTGACCTTACAGCAGGTACAGTGGAAGAACTGAAAGATTTAAAATGCAAAAGCATCGATTGATGGTAAATGCCCTTGAATGCAGGGCAAGTCATCCAGGGCCCATGTGAAGAGATTATTCTTGGACATGTAACTAAAAGTGCTAAGAAGAAAGAAAGAAGCTGAGAAAAGGTGGGCCTAAAATGAAGTTTGTATATAAGGAAGATTTTCAGATGCCATCTTTTTTCCCTCTCTCTTTAAGGTATAAGTTTGCTGAGTAGAAAAGGAGTAAAGATTGTATAAGATGTGAAAAGATGTGATGTTTCAGAATAGCAATTTATAGCAGTGAAAATGGTTGCAGGCATTAAGTGATAGTCTGAAGAGTGCAGCTGAATAGTACCAATCAACATCATCTGCAGATACTTTGATATTTCTATTCTAAACGAGTTAAAGACCTATATAAAATATTTCCTTTCCAAGTGTTCTTGAACATAGAGTCTAACTGTCATTTAAAGTTGTTGCTGGAGCTTGGCTTAATTACAAGGTGGATGCTATAGACAATCATAGTAATAGATGCTGAACACATATTTTCTATCATCAGGTGGTATGCTTTAGTTTGTTCCTGTTTTAATGATAATCAGATAATTTAGATTTAAATGCATTTTATACTATCAGTCTTGATAAACATTCATGATACCTTTCTTATCTAAGTTTAAGATGATAGAGCTTATCACATTAAAAGTATGAAGCCCTCTGGATTGCTAGCGTGATTGGAAATATTTAATCAATCCTTTCAGAGATGAGTTAAACAGAAGATACTGCTTATGTTTGAATCATTGAATCATACAATTATATATATGTGTGTGTGTGTGTGTGTGTGTGTGTGTGTATACACACATCTTATGCTGGAGTTCTGCTTTTGTTGCCTAGATTGGAGTGCAATAGTACAATATTGGCTTACCATAACCTCCACCTCCCGTGTTCAAGTGATTCTCCTGCCTCAGCCTCCCGAGTAGCTGGGATTACAGGCATGTGCCACTACCCCTGGCTAATTTTGTATTTTTAGTAGAGATGGCATTTCTCCATGTTGGTCAGGCTGGTCTCGAACTCCTGACCTCAGGTGATCCACCTGCCTCGTCTTCCCAAAGTGCTGGGATTACAGGCGTGAGCCACCATGCCTGACCTAATCTATTCTTTTGAATCTTTTCTTACTTAGGAAATAAGTACTATGACAAAATAATAGAAATCAAATCATTTGATGTTTTGCAATTGATTGAATGTTTTAAAGTATAAACTTGGCTTAACATGTAAATATGTATTAACAGTATGCCTACTTATAATCCTTTATATGAGCTTGTACTGTTATTTTACTTAGTTATGTTAATCTATTAAATATTCATCATGGGCTTTAAAAATAATGTATTTATTTACAGTGTTGTATTTTTTCAATCATCATAACATCACAGGAATATTACTAGTATTTCAGTGTAATAATGGCTGTCAACACTTTGTGTTTTCTTTGTTAGAAAACAGACATAATAGAGAAGGCAGCATAGAACTGACTTTAAAACATGTAGATTGTCTAGAAACCTTTAGCCAAGCTACTCCATCTCTCCTGACTTAAATGATAAAGTGAGATATCACTCATATATTTCCTTAATATTCAGAAGTTGTATAATGTAAAATTTAAATATTAATATGGAATGAGAGGGACTTTGCTTTACATGAGGAAAATATCTTGGAAAAGAGAGGGTTTTGTTTTTGTTTTTAAATATTGATATATTCATAAGTGTAAACAAAGTTGAGGACTAGTGGTATATATTTAAAATTACTTTCATCTGCAAAATGCTGACTTAGAGAAATATCTCAAAGTATTTTTTGTTGTTTTTTGTTTTGCTTTTCTTTTTCATCTAAGTATACAGACATCATCATCCCCATCCATAATGTTAAAAGCATAGAATTTCAGTTTTAATCACAGTAATACAAACATGAAAATGATATTTGACTAGTAAATCATAACTTACACAGACTTTCACAAATCCCAGTGAGTTATCCATTCAGCAAATATTGGGCATCTATTTAGAGCCATGTGTTAGGCACTCAGGTAACAGCAAGCTTGCCCTTTAGGACTTGCCCTCATATAGAGCTAAGCCTACTGATCTAAATCTCAGACTTCTAGTCTCAAGAACTTTGAGACAGATTACTATTGTATAAGCCAGCCAGTTTGTGGTACTTTGTAGTGGCAGCCCTAGCAAACAAATGCATCAACTACTAAGCAATTTTTTTTAAAGACGAAAACATATTGCTAGGGCCTGGTGTGGCAGGTCACACCTGTAATCCCAGCACTTTGGGAGGCCGAGGTGGGCAGATCAGGAGGACAAGAGATCGAGACCATCCTGGACAATATGGTAAAACCGGGATTCTACTAAAAATACAAAAATTAGCTGGGAGTGGTGGCACATGCCTATAGTCCCAGCTACTCCGGATGCTGAAGCAGGAAAATCACTTGAACCTTGGAGGCAGAGGTTGCAGTGAGCACTTCGTCTCAGAAAAAAAAAAAAGTATTTCTTGTTTTTAATTTTATACTGATGAAGAGGTCAATTAAACCTTATATCTGTGATTAAAAATAATCATATAATGTAATCATTTTCTGAAAAAAAAATTTAAGTTTATCAGCATTTGAAAACATTGTGTCATATACAGAGAAAGGGGATCATACCTCATACATATATGAAGTAATTGAAATACTTGATTTTGGTTCTCAAAATATAAAGCATTTACATTCCAAATATCTTTGCGGTGTTAGTGTTATGTTGTATCATAATGCAATTCATGCTAGATAAAAGTCTTCTAAAAGAGAAAATGAATATTAACACAAAACAAAAGAGCTGAGTTTTCTGCTTAGTATAAAGTTCAGCTGACCTTACCTTTTTAAAAAAAAAA
Organism: Cacajao melanocephalus; assembly: GCA_963573385.1. Taxonomy (NCBI): domain Eukaryota; kingdom Metazoa; phylum Chordata; class Mammalia; order Primates; family Pitheciidae; genus Cacajao; species Cacajao melanocephalus. Next base: position 11,266 of record CAUYLG010033147.1, on the reverse strand, counting down.
AATTTATTTTTTTACCTACTGCTAGCAAAACCAGTCCTGTAGTATAGGTAAATAGCCTTACTATCTCTTGGAATCAGTCCTAAACTTATCCTGGTCCCTCAAATCATAGCACTCTTTATCTTTACATTCTTTTTTTTTTTGAATCAGAGTCTCACTCTGTCACCTAGGCTGGGGTGCAGTGGCAACCTGGACTCACTGCAACCTCTGCCTCCTGCGTTCAAGTGATTCTCCTGCCTCTCTTTCTCCCCAGTAGCTGGGATTACAGGCATGTGCCAACATCCCTGGCTATTTTTTGTATTTTTAGTAGAGACAGGGTTTCACCATGTTGGCCAGGCTGGTCTCTCAACTCCTTGCCTCAAGTGATCTGCCCGCCTCAGCCTCCCAATGTGCTGGGATTACAGGCGTGAGCCACTGTGCCTGGACATGTTACATTCTTAATGGCAAATGAAATGCACAATTGGAAAGATTAAAAATGAATATAGAAAGTGACAAAAGAAAAAATAAATGTTCTAGTTATTAAAATCCTTACCTTAACCTTATTATGTGTGTAGTACTTTTGAAAGAAAACAAGCAAAAATAAAGCAAAATAAGACAAAAATCAAAATTATTCAATAATTGAATATTTCATACACTAATACTAGTGCTTTTTAGATATTTATTACTGATACATTACAATTATAATTACTTGATTTGTTTTCTTTATGTTTATTAAGAGCTTATTATTTATTAGGTATATTACTAAGCTCTGGGGTAAATTGTTAAAAAATTTTTATAATGTTTCTTACATCAATATTGTTTCTGTTCTGGCCATGGGCATGTGATTTTTGCATATATTAGGATTTCTTGATAACAGCCAAGGAGAAAACAAAGTTAATTTGTTTTGATTTGGCCATCCAGGAAGTTACTAATTGTCTCTGACCTGAGGGATACTAGGAGATTCTTGCCAAAGAATTAGGGGGATACAGATCTTCAGTAGAAGGAGTAGGGTATGTGAAGGCCCTGAGTTGTGAGCTTTTAGTGCGTGTTGGAAACAAAATTAGTTCAATGTGGCTACAGCACTGAATGTGGAGACTATGACGCTGGAGATATAGGTGGGGTCAAGGTTCCACCAGCCCCTAAGGGGATGCTAAGAATTGTGACTTCAATCAAAGTACAAACCCCTCTAACTTTAGAGTATAATAAAAGGAGACTCAGTCTAGCTATCTTAAAGAACAATGTGAATTGTTATTCTGGTATTCTTAAAAGGGGCTGGCCTAGAACTGCTATGGAATGTGCTGGGCAGAAAGCTTCTTAAATATCTTGGCTCCAAAGTTTCTCAATTACGGAACTCCTTAAAAATTGTACTATACCCTAGTATTGATATCTTACTGATGTCTCCCTATTAAGGTTCTGTCACTGATTCTCTTTTCTCTACTGAAAGCATTCTGTCTTCCATCTGCAAGTGGTCACCAGCTAGGTTAGTCCTTGTAAGAATTGCTGTGGGAACAAGGATTCTCTTGCCCCTCAGGGTTCATCACTCTCTGAGATGCGTCGTTTTGTTTAAATTGCTTTCACTTTTTCCCTAGAGATTCATGTGGGCAGTTTCTGGTAACAAAATCCTGAATCTTGCTACAGAAAACAGGGAAACATTAATCTCAAGGCCTTAGGAAATGGGTTTTAGCTTATTATAACTGTTTAGTTGTGGGACTGCTACTAAATTTTTCGGTATGTAAACCTAAATGTCAAAAAAGATAAGAACTTGATCAATGAGCTACATGATTACTCTGTGGTCATTTCTTGTCTAGGATTAACAGTCTCACTTCCAAGGCTGGGAGCAGTGGCTCACACCTGTAATCCCAGCCCTTTGAGAGGCTGAGGCAGGTGGATCACCTGAGTTTAGGAGTTTGAGAGCAGCCTGGCTAACATGCCTCTACTAAAAATACAAAAGTTAGCTGGGTGTGGTGGTGCATGCCTATAATCCCACCTATTCAGGAGACTGGCAGGAGAATCGCTTGAACCCAGGAGGCGGAGGTTGCAGTGAGCTGAGATTGCACCACTGCACTCCATCCTGGGCGACAGAGTGAGACTCTGTCTCAAAGAAAAAAAAAAGAGTCTCATAGGAGTCAGAGACCAATAGTACTTCCTTTCCTTTAATTCCATTTAACAAAGAAATTGTACTGAAAACTCCAAGTCATATGGCTCTTTTTTTCCCTATCTTGATTACATGAGTCTTAAGCTTTATTGCTTTTACTTATATCTGCTCTGTGGATAATAAAAAGCTACCTAATACAATGACAAAAACGAAAACAACAAATACTTTAAACAGCTCACAAAGCATCATAAACTGTAAGTTATGTGGCGTTGCATGAATACTTTTTATTCTCCTCATTTTTGAATAGGTGAATCTTGTTTACATTGTGTTTCTAATCGTCTAAGTATCTTGTATTAAAAATAATGGCTTGGAAAGTTATATAATCAGTTATATATAATCAGTATACCTCAAGGTTTCCAGAGTCCCAATTCATTGCAGATGGCTATTACAAGGCAAATTCAATATTCATTATTTGAAATTTGTTGAGTTCTAATTATTTTCAAGGTCATGGAAGTGCTTCATTGTTTTGATGGGAGTGTGTACTATGACTAATATATTTATTCTTAGCCATTTATGAAAGGGGTTTATATGTAAGAGTTTTATGTCAATAAATTTGAGTAAATTAGACAAAGGAGTGTTATATTTCAATTCAAAGATAATTTTAATTCACTAACTCTTAGCTAGATTAATGGTCCTACTAAAAATTAAGGACTCCCCAATGCACGGTATGTGTACCAAATGACCTCATTAAATAGGTATATGGAGAACAGATGCCTCTATGACCTGTCTCCAGATTTACTGAGCATGGAGTGTCCTTGTTAAGTGTCCCTTTGATCAGTGAATGAATTTCAAATTAGAGACACAAGGACAATACTTCCTCTTGGTATATTCTATGTAATTTGGATATTTCTCTCTTCAGTTTTCTCTTCAGTTTGATAGATTTTGAAATGTAAAAGAGATTCATCTTGTGCTGATGAATTTATCATTTTCTTACAAATCAATAGATGCTTGATTTTATGATCAGAGTTTGAATATAGTTTTTCATTAGCATACCCTTGCTTTGCCAGACAATGGAGATTGGTGTTTAAGTTAATTTTTGTATATTAGCACATTTAAAAATGACACCTGAATTGATTTGAATTATTCCATATATAGAATTTATGACTCTAAATGCAGTTTTTATAACACACACACACACAGATATATATACCTTTAAGGCATTTAATTCAAACCATTAATTGTTTTACTGTTGCTATTGCTATCATAGGATACAGTTAGCTAAAAAATGATGTAACTGTGAAACCACTATTTGATCTTTTGACATGCTACTGTTGATGTTTCTATGTCCAAGAAAGTTCAATTATAGGTATAAAGTAAAATTGTAAAATAAATTTTCTAACGGTGTGTTTTAGGTTGTTGGCTTTTTTTGTTATTCCGTCTTTTACTTTAAAACCCACAGGAAATTTAGAATGATTGTGGAACCAGATTTGCATTTGAAAAGTATTATAAATATATTCACATTTAAACCTATAGCAAAATAAAATTTGTTGACAAGTGTTTAATGTACCCAAAGCATTGTTAGATGCTTTGAAGTCAGTTTTGTTAATGTTTCTGTGGAAATACTGAATTACTGTGTTATTGATAGGAAGTGATCATCTGATCTTAGCAGTGGCGAGAACTACAGCATAACTGTAGCATGTGTTATTGACACTCATTCTATTAGGGATGTTACTTTAATGTTACCTAAATGTTATATTGCTACTGAAAATCATTACAAATACGTGCATCTATTTAAGTAGGTTTATGTAGATATAGAGTATAAATATTAAGAAAGTAACTGTATGCATAGCAACTTTTTAAAATGACTGGTAATATACTTAAATTTATGTTTAAAAATACACATATCTATTATAAAATTATATTTAAATATGATAAAATTCATTACACAGTAAATGTAAAGGCAAAACTTAATTGATGAAATTATCTATCTTTGAAGCTGGCGTGAAAGAATGTATATTACTTCAATTAAAAATGCATTACTGAAAAGTGCTCTTTTATAGAAAAAATAAACTTCATTAACAAGTATGAAGAGGGAAATTGTGTACCATGTTTGTTTATAAAAAATAAGAACTATGTTAATGAATATTACAAGTATAAATTTTACAATGTGCTACTCACATATATAGACAAAAAATGGAATATTGACCTTAAAATATGGTATATCTCTTTTATATAGGAATAATATGGATTGTCATATGAATGAGCATTTTTGAATGTTTCACTCTTTTCAATATATATTGAAATCTTTGGGAGAATTCACACTCTGATATTATACAATACATTCCATATTCTTTCTTGCATCATCCTACTTCTCACAGACCCTCTCCCCCCGCCAAACACTGGTAAGATCTTTTTGTAAATCTAACATAATTATTCTACTTATATTAATTACGTATAATTATTTTAAATTCCTATGAAGAAAGAAAAAAGTAGACTTGCTTAAATTATTCTAAGAACATGAGAGATATAAATAAAGTGGCAGGGTCATATCTATTTCTCTTTTGATGAAAATAGAATCAGTATATAGTTTGTTAGCATGTATTTGTATTATCAAGGGAGTTATGGAATATAACCCATTGACTTGTTTGTATGGGTTATAATAGAGACAGGGTATACATATTGGGTCAGAGGAATTGGGTCAGGATACATTAAAGAAAAATAATTTCTTCAGAAAAGTGTTATATTTGTAAAGCTTCGTTTCTTGATGAAAGAAATAACTTTCCAGTTGAGGAACTTGGTTTTCATGTATGCAAGGTGTTCCATTAACTTTTCGTGAAAGACATACATGACCAAATAAAGACTATGTACTTCCAATATAATAATTTTTTTTTTTTTGAAGCAGAGTCTTGCTCGGTTGCCCAGACTGGAGCCCAGTGGCATGATCTTGGCTTACTGCAGCCTCTGCCTCCCAGGCTCAAGCAATTCTCCTGCCTCAGCCTCCAGGGTAGCTGGGATTACAGGCACCTGCCACCATGCCCGGCTAATTTTTTTTTAGTTGACATGGGGCTTCACCATGTTGGCCAGGCTGGTCTTGAACTCCGAACTTCAGGGGATCCACCCGCCTTGGCCTTCCAAAGTGCTGGGATTGCAACTACAGGTGTGAGCCACCACACAAAAGTGTCCTGTGATAGTCATAGTATTGCATTTTTTTTTTTTTTTGAGATGGAATCTCGCTGTCACCCAGGCTGGAGTGCAGTGGTGCCATGTTGGCTCACTACAACCTCTGCCTCCTGGGTTCCAGCAATTCTCCTTCCTCAGCCTCCCAGGTATCTGAGATTATAGGCATACGCCACTACATCCAACTAATTTTTGTATTTTTATTAGAGACGGGGTGTCATCATGTTGGTCAGGCTGGTCTCAAACTCCTGACCTTATGATCTGGCCGCCTCAGCCTCCAAAGTTCTAGGATTACAGGCCTGTGCAATGATCAATGACTTATTGATATTACCGTCCTCTTTTGTATTATTATTTGGGTAATGGGTGCTACAGACTTTTTCCAAGTTGTTACTTTTCCAGTTTGTGAAGTAACTTTACATATATTTAAGATTTTCACGCCACCCATCATTGCTTTTTTCACTACTAGTTCAACCTTGTAGCTCATAATAAAATATAAAAGTACTGTCACATATCCATGGCCAAATGAGGTCCTGGAATCACTCTGCTAAATTGATAATTTGTAATTTCCAAAGGGATGCAATTTAATGTGACTTTGAAAGCTGATTTTATCAGATAATGTACGCTAGATAAATTACATATGATTAAAATACAGATGTAATTATATTCACTATGAAGAATATTCAGAAACTCACGGAAACTCGGGGGAGTTTTTCATACGTTGTGTGCTATGTCCCCAGGTAAAAATTTGACTGAAGCCAGTTGAGTTCACTAATTTCTATCTAAGAAGAAATATGGGTGATTTATTAATATGTACTTAATCAGTACTGAAGTGTCTTTCATTATGTATGTGAGTTCATTTTCTAGGAGTAGGGAGAATACAAATTATATCTGAGTCATATTTTTGTTTAACCTCAAAAATTACAGAAAGACCATTTAGCTTTAAAATGTATTAGCTATCAACATCATCTCCTTCCTTAACTTGACTATCTTCCCAGAGTAGTAATTGCAAACCAAAAAGAGGTTTAATTCTCTTTCTTATAGCAAAGGAAATGTTTTCTTTTATAGCCTACCCATAGTATAGTAATACTTCTTTGCCACAGGTAAGTTCTAATACCTGGTGATGATTCTTCAGTTGTGTACTCACTGAAACACTATTTGACCTACGCTTCTTTTAAAGATGTTTTGAAGAATTCCAATAATAAAATATATCACACAAATTATGGGACTAGGTTAATACCGTGATGCCTGTACTTTTGAAGGCAGGGAAGTGATAAGTGGCAAACTGAGATATTTCCTAAGTGTAGAGGTACAAAGCTAAAAAAGAAGGAAACCTAGACTGAATTTTACGTTTCTTGTTTCCATCTCCTCTTGATGTCTACTTGGAAAATTTTCCAGTCTTTAAGCATTCAACTGCAGTGACATATCCTCTGGGGACCTTTTGTGACAGAGTTCATCACCCTTTTTTAATAGTGCCCTGTACTTTTCTTATCTTTCTATTGTTGCTTTTAAAACATATTTTCTTGAAATTACCTTCACATACACTGTGAACACAAGCAATTTAATGTATGTGTGTGAATGTGTATGCATGCATGCTAAATAAATTTCTTGCATGCTAAAAAATGTTGCAACCTACAAAATAAATAGTAATGTTATTGCCTGGTTCAAGAAAATTTGGTGATAATAGATTTCACAGAGCTCAAAGATCAAGCTCTAGACACATTAATATGGAGGCCAAAATATCAAACAATAAAGCAAAATGACCAACCCTTTTGTAAAAGTACATACACCTATATAATCTAATATATGTTATGATATATATGTCATCTAATAAGTAAATATGTTATCAATTTATGGAAAATCATGGCAAAATAGAAGATAGAAAAAATAAATTGATAAATGGCGATACAAAAAGCCTTTCACTAACTGTCAAAATGCCATATAATTAGATGGATACATAAATATGACAGGCAGAAACTAACGAAGGGGGAGTAATCAGCATTGATAAAAGGGTACAGAAAGGGCAGTAAATCGAAGAGAGGAAGAGGAAGGTGAAATGAGGGCAAAAACATGAGAAAAACATGGGTATTTATTTACAGTGAGTAGCTGGATGGTGAAAAGGGAAGCTACCAAATTTAGATCTAACATGTTGTGGTAATATCTGTGGTCTTCATGTTGTAGGTAAAGAAGCCATTGACTTTTAAATAGGGAGATTGGGTGGTCAGTGTAGAGTTGCTGAGTGAGTAGAATGCAGCAGTGTGCCTGATTAACTAAAGATGGCAAGAAGTATGGATATTCCAATAGCTCTTCTCGCCTCTGTTGATGAATTGGTGATAAACTACATCCTGTTGCTAAGTAGTGAGTCTAGCTAGGAATGGGCAATCCAATAAATATTGTGAGAGGACAATGGAAGATAGTTAGGTGTTTAATTTGAAGAACAGTTAGAGAATTTGAAATACCTCTAATGAGCTTGATAAGTTGAAAGGATGACAGGATCATTAGTAGAAAAAGAAAGTAAATGGGAAATAAGGTTTTGAGAGTACATTTCTAAACTTAGTGAATTAAATTGCTGGTTATTAGAAAGGAAATTTGAGCCAGCTGATTACATAATCAAAGCTTCTGAGCAGTCACAAACTGAGATAGAGTTTTCAGTGTTTTCATGAAAAACTGATATACGAGTTCATGTGAGTAAATGAGATCTTCAAGAAAGAGAATGTAAAGATTGAATAACATAAGGCATGTTGTTCAACCTTAGGGAACAGGCATTTGAGAGGAAAGCAAGGAACATGAGGAATGAAGGGAACATATGAGAAAGATGTGAGCACTATCAATTTAGAGGAAATTAAGCAAATTGGTAAAAATTGGTGAATTTTATGGGTTTATTGATGACCCAAACTCTCAAACTGTTTGAAAATTGGAATTTTTCAAAATAAAATGTTCTGGGAGATGGTAAAACAACTATGGATAAAGAACGTCCAGAGTGCAGAGCCTAAGCTAAGAAAAGCATTTAATTTTGTGTTTGAGAAGATAACACTTGATATTTAAAATTTTCACGTTTTAAAGTGAAGTTGTGGACATTGCATTGAAAAAAGTTTATGCAGCTATAGGGTATGAAATTTCAAAATAGAGTTAGAAGTGAAAAAATGTATAGCCCTCAGTCATAATATTAACTTGCTTTTAATATTTTTTCTCTGTTTTTTTCCAAAAAGTTGAAGAAATTAACAAGGTATAATTATTCTAAGAAGGAATGATTAAAATGGCATTTTAATCAGCAAATGTTTCAACACTTGTGGAAAAAAAGGGAAAGGAAAAAAGATTCAGTAAATGTTAGTTACATAATAAAGGGTATACTACCCAATTAGTGGTCATATTTTTGAGGATAGCAAATATGACACATTAAAATGGAAATGGAATTATCAGAAATTACATAACCCATGTTGACTTCTTTCTCAGTAATATATTGTAAAGGAAACAGTGAGCGTGTGCCTACTGGCTGCCTCTAAAGTGTTTCTGTTACATCAAAAATTAGCTAAGATCTCATGAAGAAATCTAAGATCTTTATTTAAGAATCAAATTTAAGAAGTACTTATAGAAAACTTACAAAATTTCAAAAGTTAAAATTGAACTATTATAATATAGAGGAATGGAAGGAAAAATGTTTAGTGACATTATGTGATACTGTAAAATATCATTTAAAAGTTTTGTAGAGGACCAGATAAATAAATTAGACTTTTTGCTGGTAGGGATGTTACCATTCACAAAGGGAAAAGGATCTGAAAATGTTTCATTGAAACTTTCAAACATGGAATTCTGTTTGTATTACTAAAAGAACACAAACTTGTTGAGTGCCCATTTTATTAGTTGAGGTTGCCTGCAATTTATTGCTGTCCTATATATTTTAGTATTCTGACTTCTATTTAATTTTTAATACACATAAAAATATTTACAATTTTATATATTTATAACTTTTTTATGAGGTAAAATATATATAATATAAAATGTATCATTTAGGTATTTTTAAGTGGATAGTTTAGTGGCAGTTAAGTATATTCACCATCTTGTGTGACCATCCCACCATTCATCTCCAGAACTTTTTTAGCTTCTCAAACTGAAACTTCATAGCCATTAATCAATAACTATCAATTTCCTCCTACCTGCAATCCTTGACAATCTCCAATGTGCTTTATGTCTCTCTCAATTTGACTACTCTGTGTACTTCATATAAGTGGAATAATGCAGTATTTGTTTTTTTGTGATTGGATTGTCTAATGCCTTGAAGGTTTGCATCATGTATCAAAATTTACTTCCTTTCTAAGGCTGTATTACATTCCATTGTATGTATATATCACATTTTGTTTGTCCATTCATATATTGATGGACACATTTATAAATGCTCTTCCCCAAGACTTTCTTTTAAAATTCCATAAAATTTTTAGTTCTACCACTGTAAACACAGTAACTGTTAAGATTTTCTGGTAATTAAGTTTTATACTTGATAGTATGCTATTATTAATCTGTGTCTAAAAAAGAGTTGCAAAGATAAGATACAGATCACAATATTTAATCAATTTTTTTTCTTCAATATATTACTTGGAGATGGCCATTTGTTTATAAAGCCATAGTATGACTCTATATTGTAAACTTCATTGTCAATACATTACAGCATGTGTTATATCTAATGCATTATTCCTCAATCATAACACATTCAGTGTGTCCTGAAAAATTTCAGGGAACAGTTAACCTAGCATTTCTCTAAGACCCTACACATGCTATGTCATGTACAACAGAGGAGCTGTGTCTCTGATTTTCACTGTACCTTGAGTATACCCCAGATAGAGTAATCAAGTAATGAATATCTGGAGGTTTGAAGCCCACCCCATACAACCACATTGTCCAATCCAGTTTTAGAAACAATCATTCAACAATTCCCTCAGAACTCTGGCATAATAGAGTGGTTACCAGTTGGGTGACTTTCCCCTAGCCTGTGAAGTGCAGGCATTTATAGGTCACATAACATGACCAGAAATTCTAATATATGCCCGTTTCCAGTCCTTATAACCACAATATATGTTAGGCAGGTTTATCTTCTATATTTTACAGAAGAGGAACCTGAGACTCTGACTGAGGATTTAAGTGACTAGCAGAGGGCTGAACACATTTTTGCAGAGCCAGGAAAAATGTTAATGCCTTAGCTCTTTTTACAATACAATGCTCTTGGTAGTTTCTAATATTATGTTGCTTTTTGTTACAAATTTGTTTGCTTAACATTGGTTTGATATAATTACACATCCATAATTATGTCGTGAAATTGTCACTATGAAAATCACATTTAATATCTTATCTCTTTAGAAAATTTTCCAGTTATGCTCTATTTCTGTCCATCATATAGTACATAATGTAATTAAATATCAATTTATTTATATTAGAAAATGTGATGTATAATTTAACTATTTTGATAAATGTAAAATAAATTTGATTTGATAAAGTGAATTTTTATGATAAATGTGAAGTATAAAGACACCATGAAGATTTACTCTCATATTCAGGATCAGGTGGAAAGGGGCCCTATGACCAAACCCTAAACCCCAGGTCAATGTACTAGACTCTTCTAGATGGACAAGGAACTGGATTTCATTAGGAGAGCCAGGTATGGCAGGTGGAAAAGGTGAAAAGCATGTCACTGTTTCACTTCTGCAGAATCTAGAGCCATCCCTGCAATTAGATGGGTCAAGCTAACACTTGTTCTTTCTTGCCTCCTCTGTCTTTTCTTCTTGTCCATTCTGATTTTAATAAAATTATATTAGAGAGATTTTTGTGACAGATTTGATGCAAGGAAACTATGAAAGATCATGTCTCTGTTGATGATGGTGGTGATGGTTTCATGTGTGTATAGTAAATATGTGAAACTCAGTTCTCTTTTTCTCTCCCTCTTTTTTTTTTTTTTTTTTTTTTTTTTTTGGTGACAGAGTTTCCCGCTTGTTGTCCAGGCCAGAATGCAATACCACAATAGCAGTTAAATGC
>CAUYLG010033146.1:0-28455 GCA_963573385.1 Cacajao melanocephalus | reverse complement strand
CTTCCTGTCTCCATTGTTAAGCACAATTATTGGCATAAAAGAGGTTTTTAATACCCATTTTTAGACTGCATTCTAGCCTGGGCAATAGAACAAGAATCCCGTTCTCTCTCCCTCTTTCTCTGCCTCTTTCTTTCTCTCTTAAATTCTTTTTTTTCTTTCTTTCACTCTCACTTTCTTTCCTCTCTTTTTCTTTCTTTCAAAAAAATAAAAAAAAATATGATGACTGTAAGGTTTAATATAACTAGTTATTTTTTAGATTCTCTTCACATCTAGTATGTTTTCTTCTGTTTCTTGTTTGATAGAATTAGAAAAAAATCTCAAGTGTTGAATTTTATCAAGTGCTTCTCTACGTCTACCTAGGTAATTATCATTTCCTCCTTTTTTTCTTTAATGTGGTAAATTTTATTTATTGCTTTTAGTGCTAAAACATTTTGACATTACTGCAATAAACCACACTTGGTCATAACATATTACATTTTTTTCTGTGTCGTTAAATTTCAGTTGCTAATGTTTCATTTTTGCCTCTATATTTATGAAAGACATCATTCTTCATTTTGCCTTTCTTTCCATGCCTTCATTATGTTATTTTGTCAAGATTCCTCTAACACTGTAGAACAAGTTTTATGGTTTTGAAGACTGTCTAAATTAAATACACACACACACACACACACACACCACACACACATGCATATATAAATTAAACATAAAAGCAATCTGGACTGGTAACTTTTTCCTTTTTGGAAATGTTTTTATTAAGTTTCTGACTTTTTATGTTACCTGGGATTATTTATATTTTCTGTTTGCTCTTTTGTCAGTTTACCAATATATTTATTTCGTCTGTACTATCAAATTTGTTGATATAGATTTTTAAAAATAATATTCACTTATCTTTTAAATTTCTCTAGCTTCTGTAGTGAGGTTAATTTTTTCATTCCTGATGTTAGTTGTTCATGTTTTCTTTCTTTTTTTCTTGATCATCTGGCTAGATTGTTTATTAACTTTACCAATCTTTTTAAAAACACAATCTTTGACTTTGGTGATTTTTCTTTATTTCATTTACTACATTGGTTTCTTACTGTTTCTTATTTGTTTTATTTTATTTGGATTTGTTCAGATGTCTTTTTCTAGCTTCTTGATATGGAATTTATATTAGTTCATTCTTGAACTGCTCTAAAGAAATACCTGAGACTTGGTGATTCATGGTGATTTATAAAGAAAAGAGGTTTAATTGGCTCATGGCTCCACAGGCTCTACAGAAAGCATGGTCACTTCTGCTTCTGGGGAGGCCTCGGGGAACTTACAATCATAGTGGAAGGTAAAGCAGGAGAAGGTATTTCACATGCCTGAAAAAGTAGGAACAGAGAAGGAAGGGGGAGGTGCCATGAAGTTTTAAACAATCAGATCTTGAAAGAACTCACTTGCTCTTATGAGAACAGCACCAACGTGGAAATCTGCCACCATTATACCATCACCTCCTACCAGGCCCACCTCCGACACTGGGGATTACAATTCAGCATGAGATTTTTGTAGGGACACAGAGCCAAAGCATATAACTCCACCCATGGCCTCTCCCAAATCTCATGTCCTTCTCATATTTCAAAATGCAGTCATGACTTCCCAATAGTTCCCCCAAAATCTTATTCCTGCATTAACTCAAAAGTCCAAAGTCTGAAGTGTCATCTGAGACAAGGCTAGTCCCTTCCACCTATGAGCGTATAAAGTGAAAAAACAAGTCAGTTACTTTCCACATACAATGGTGGTAAAGGCATTGGGTAAATATTTTCATCAAAAAAGGGAGAAATCATCCAGAAGAAAGTGGCTACAGGCCTCATGCAGGCCCAAAGCCCAGCAGGGCAGTAATTAAATCTTAAAGCTCCAAAATAATCTCTTCTGACTCCATGTCTCACCTCCAGGACACACCGATGCAAAGGGTGGGCTCTTAAACCCTTGGGCCATTCAGCCCTCATGGCTCTCCAGGATTCAGGCCCCATGGATGCTCTCACAGGCTGAGGTTGAGTGCCTGTGGGTTTCTTAGGCACAGAGAGCAAGCTGATGGTAGATCTACCATTTTGGGTTCTGGAGGATGGTGGCCCTCTTCTAACAGCTCCTCTAGGCAGTGGCTGAGTAGGGACCCTGTGTGGGGGCTCCAACCCCACATTTTCCCTCCATACTACCCTACAAGAGGTTCTTTCTGAGGGATCCACCCCTGAATTAGACTTCTGCCTGTATATTCAGGCTTTTCCATACATCCTCTGAAATCTAAGTGGAAGGTCCCACATCTCAACTCTCGAATTCTGTGCACCCACTGGCTTAATTAAAACAATGTAAAAACTGCCAAGATTATGGCTTACACCCTCTGATGCCAAGATTATGGCTTACACCCAAGCTATACCTGGGCACCCTTGAGCCATGGTTGGAGCTGGAGCAGCCAAGATGCAGGCAAAAGTATTCTAAGACTGTGCAGAACAGCAGAGCCCTGGGCCTGGCCCAGGAAACTATTCTTCCTTCCTAGACTTCTGGGCCTATGATGGGAGGGGCTGCCATGAAGTTCTTTAAAATGACTTCAAGGCCCTTTCTCCATTGTCTTGGCTATCAGCACTTGTTTTCCTTTTAGCTATGTAAATTTCTGCAGCCCACTTGAATTCCTCCCCTGAAAATGAGCTTTTCTTTTCTACCCATGATCAGGCTGCAAATTTTCCAAATTTACACACTTTACTTCTTTTTAAAACATAAGTTCCAATTTCATGTCATTTATTTGCTCACACATAGGAGTATAAGCTGTTAAAAGCAGCCAGGCAAAATCTTGAACACTTTGCTGTTTAGAAATTTCTTCCAGCAGGTATCCTAAATCATCACTCTCAGGTTCAAAGATCCTAGAGCAGGGGAATAATGCAGCCAGGCTCTTTGCTAAAGCATAGCAAAAGTGACTTTTTCTGCAGTTCTCAATTTTCTCATCTTCATCTGAGTCTTTATCAGCCTGTCCATCTCTGTGCATATCACTATCAGTATTTTGATCGCAACAATTAAACAAGTCCATAGGAAGTTCCAAATTTTCTTTCATCTTCCTATCTTCTTTTGAGCCCTCCACACTCTTCCAGCATCTGCTAGTTTAACCGATTTCAAAGCTGCTTCCACATTTTCAGGTATCTTTATAACAATGCCTCACTCCTCAATACCAATTTCCTGTATTAGTCTATTCTCACACTGCTATAAAGAAATACCTGTGTCTGGGTAATTTATAAAGCCAATTTATAATTAGCTCATGGATCTGCAGGCTGTACAGAAAGCATGTCAGTTTCTGCTTCTGGAGAGGCCTCAGGGAACTTACAATCATGGTGGAAGGCAAAGCTGGAGAAGCATTCCATATAGCTGGAGCAGAAAGAAAAGAAAGAAAAGGGGTGGCGTCACATGCTTTTAAACACCCAGATCTTATGAGAACTCACTGGCTATCACAAAAATAGCACCATTGGGGAAATCTGCTCCCATACTCTAATCACCTACTTCCAGGCCCCACTTCCAACACTGCAGATTACAATTTAACAGGAGATTTGGGTGAGGACACATATTCAAACCATATCAGAGGCTTAGATAACTTTCAATTGTTCTTCACTTTCTAATGTATACATTTAATGCTAAAGAAATTTGATCATTCTTTAGATGAATCCAACATATGAACTATCATATGTTCATATTTTTATTATGACTCAGTTCAAAAGATTTTCTAATTTCTGTTGTCTTTTTCATTTGACCTAGGATTCAGTGAATGGCTTTTGGGAATTTCTAGTTACTTTTTAGTTATTTGTTTTTAGCTTCTTCAACTGTGTTTAGAAAGCAAGCCCTGAATTATTTTAATAATTTGACATTTTCTGGGATTTGCTTTATGACACGTAGTAGGATCAACATTCCGTGAGCACCGAAGAAAAATGTGTATTTGGTATTGTTGGGTGAAAGTTCTCTAGGTTATGTTTGGCAATTGTATTATTCAATTTTTCCATTTTCTTACTTTTGGCAACTCATTCTATTAGTGATTGAGATAATTTTATTACAATTTGTGTATTATTTTTAGTTCTATTAAATTTAGCTTTATATGTAATTTAAAATATATTGTTTGATACACTTATATTTAGGATTATAATATCTTCCTGGTCTACCATACCTCCTTGTCATTGGAAAATGTCTCCCTTTACCTCATTTATTGCCTTAAATCTATTTGAGCTATACCTTCAGAAGCATATTGGTTAATGTTTACATGGTGTATTCTTTTTTAGCTTTTTATTTTGAACTTTTTGACATCTGTATATTTCAGATAGTTTTCTTAGAAGCAGAATGTAATGAGGTCTTGGTTTTTTATCAAGTCTAACAATGAGACTTTTTGCCTGAGCATTTTAACTATTTCTATGAGTGTTTATTGTTCCTAACATTCTAATATTTATTTCTATTTAGTTCACCTGTTTTATGTTCCCTTTTTTGGTTCTTTCTTGTTTTCTTTATTTTGCATTTCCTCTTTTATTAGAAATTGTCTTGTTTTATTTTTCTCCTTTTGCTTTACTGGTTAATCTGGCAATTACACAATGTATCTTTGCTTATTGTAGTCAAATGAACATGATTACTTTGACCACTTCTTGATAATGCTAGGACCTTGACATACTTTAACTTCATCTACCACTTATTGTCCACCATTTGTGTTGGCATGTATTTTGATTATACATATTAAAGTTAGTATATCCCATGTGGTTTGCATTTCTAATGCTTGTTATTTATTCCTAGGTTTCCATGTTTTTCTCTCGAGGTCAGTTTTCTTCTGCCTGAAGAATTTCCTTTATTATTTCTTTACTGTATGTCTGCTGACACATTTTCTTAATTTTTGCTTATTTTGGAGGATGTGGCTCAGATATAAGGATCAGATTATGTTTCTAATCCTCTCCCCTTTTCTTCTCCCAGTCTAGCTGTAGAAACAGCTCATCTGAAGGAAATTATGATTCTGTAGAGTAGGTGGATATATCCAGTGTCACTTTTTCTTTGCTCACAGGCAGAGAGGAAATGAAAGAGACCAAATTATTGTTTTTGCTTTTTAGTAGATAAGGTCTTAGGAACTGAGAAACGATGGCCAATGGCCATCTTTCACCAACCAGGTATCTTACTCCTCTGTCATAAAAGGGCAAGAAGGAAGTTTGAAAGTAGTCAAATATGTTGCTTCAGCAAGGTCATTCCACTTGAAGACTTAGGAAATGGGGATTAAATGGTTCTTCTCTGAGTCATTTTCCATGAATTTCTTTTTCTTTTGGTTATCTTAACACATTATCTGAAATATTAAGCCTCGGCAAGTCCTGCTTCTATTGAGTGAAGTATCTCCTCTAAGAATTGTTCCCCTCTGAATTTTCTTTGAACTTTTGGTTGTTGGCACAGATTTTGTGTCCAGAAATCTCAGAAATAGGTTAGAACAACATATTGATTAAATCTTATCAAGGCGTCACTATATTCAGGGATGAAAATTCACTCCCTCTTCAATTATCTTTGCAAAATTCCAGACTTGTAGTCCAGAATAGCTCAACATAGGTTTTATATAATGAATTTATGACATTAAGTTATACCAATTATTTAAGGCCCACAATTTAGAGGTACTCATAGTTGTTATATAAATTCATTCTCATTATGACATTACCAAAGAGAAATTAAAGTTCACAGAGTATGTTGCAAATTTAAGCCCTTAGAAATTGCAGACCAAGTCTTTGAAGTCCCAAATCAAATTTTACTCAAATTTTGCATTAAAAGACCAAATAAATTAAACTCTAAAATTCACTCTTGCCCATATCTTATTCTCCTTTGTCTTAGCAGGAGGGACTTTGGGACAGCTGATATGGTACTTTGTGTCTCAGTCTGCAACTAACAGTTTGAAACTAGCGTCTTAGTGTTCTCTATGGCACAGGCAGGTCTCGACCGCCTTTGCAGTCCTGGCTTCCTTGTTTGCAAATCACACAGAGAAACAAAAAAGAAATAAAAAATGATTCTTTCCTAATGCTTAAAAATCTTGTCTACATAAAAACTTTTTTTCTCTCTAATTAGAACTTTGCCTCAGCTGTGCCTGCTAAGATACAAACCACACCTGTGTATTTCCAAATCAGTTGCTGTAGAACAGACACTAGTGCCTTTATAACGTCGATTATCCAACCACCTCACCCTATTAAAAATAAGCTCCACTTACAGATTCTAGCCATGATTAACTGCGACAGCCAATGTCAAGGCTGCATGTAACCAAGTTTATTGAAGTCTAAGTCCTTAAATGCTCTTCAAATATAATTCATTGTCTTGTTCCTTTTCCTAGGTACCAAATCGGAACCAGATATCGGAATTCGAGGGCATAAATTATGTCCATTTTTTTTCTTTACTAGCAATCGTGATAATAAAAATATTATAATAATTGTTAATGAAGATAACGCTGTTTGTAGAATATACCTTAGAAATGACTATGAAAATGCTACTTCCTGACTCCCATTTCTTCCTGTCTACTCTTCCCCTACCCTCTGTCCCTTTGCTGATTACTTTTTCGGATAGGTTACTTGAGGTAAAACTGTGTCAATTGAAATTATTGTTTCAGAAAGATAATTAATCCCAATTGCTCAAAATCTTTAAGTAGGTTATTGCTATAAACAGTGGAGCAATGGTGGTTACTCATGAACTTGGTAACTTACATCCTTTGAGGATGCAAGGGATAGGCAAGAGGCAAAGAACACTACTTTAGGAAGCCCCTCTACACAGACAACTGAAAATGCGAGAACAGCAGCTAGCTCTCAGCATTAAGTCAAATATCTGCCTACTAAATTCAAAAATTCACCACTTTATCAAAAAGGTTATATTTGGAAAGTACACCAATATCTAATTATGAAGATGTCGATTATAGTTCATAGTTGAAGAACAAGTATTGCACATAAATCTTAAGGAGAGGTGTAATGCTTCCTAACATGCAAACACCTTGTCTAAGGAGGTAGTGAAAAGAACTCACAGGAGCAGGGGAAACTGGAGTTGTTTAGTGTGGAGAATAGCAGGCTGAGAAAAAAGTCTATAATAATGGCTCTTTTCAAGAACCCTAGGAGCTATCATAGGAACATGGCTCTTAATTCTGTGTAACTAGAAAAGGCATAATTCAGGCAACATGATAGAATTCAGGCAACATGATATTTAAATCCACTAAAGGATTTTTTAATTTTTCAAAATCAGAACTGATAAAAATGGAATGGACACACTCACAAAATACTCATCTTGTATCATTTTTGGTATGTGGGAAAGGCTGTGTAATTAAGATAGATAGTGCAGAAGATATGGCACCAAGTGAGTGGGCCACAGTCTGGATCACTTAAGCCTCCTCTGACTTCTGACCACATGAGGACGTTACCATCATAACTGGAATATTGCGGAAACAGCTCACAGGACACAATCATTAAGCAATTTCTTTGGTCTCTCATAGTCCCTTTACATCTGCTTACTGGGGCTAGTTTTGTCCGTGACTCTGAATGAAAATTTGGGCAGGCAGCAAGATTTCTCTGTTCACTTTCAGGAATTATAAAGATGTAGAGTAACTTTAAGTTGCAGAATAAAGTCCCAATTCTCTAATTACAGTTTTCTTCAGTGTGTTCTCTTTGTTTCCTCCTAGCTTAGGCCTATTGTCAATGGGAAAACTGCTGCTAAGGAAAGATGCCAGATGTGTTTCCTTTAGCTCACCATTCTACTTCCTCTTTCTTGTCTTATGAATAAAAAAGTATGACTTCTTTGGCATGAAAGCTGGGAAGGTCATGAGCTAGAGAGAGCTGGAAGTTTGTTATATGGTAAAGTTGTGGCCATCTAGTTTTGACACTTTATGAATTAGACGTATCCCATAGGCATATACTTTATCTTGTTCAAACTCTCACTTGTGGTATTCTTTTGAGGATGGCAAAATCATCTTCATCTTATTTCTTATTCCTTCCTTAGTGTCTGGGAATCTGAAATGCCTTTAACAGCTCTCTTTTGATGTCTGTTTTCACCCTTTAAGTGCCCTATTGGTAGGGTATGACAAGCGCACCACCAGCTTTATCTTTGCTATGCGTACAGGCTGTGTCTGAACCTCAGAAAAACATTTATGGATCCTTGGTTTTAATAAATTCTGAAAGTACAGTTACTTGTAAGCCACAGCTCTGTAGTCTAATTTACCATCACAAGCTCTTAGGCAAGCCTCCTAATTAATAGCCCATTAGTATTCAAAACCTGTAGTAGATGTATATTAAGCTCTATCCCTACGTTGTAAGGCAGTACCACTCTCCAAACCTCATCCAGTGGGGGTTAATGGAGACCAGAGTTCTACCGTCTCCAAAAAAAGCATCATGCATAATTCCTCATAAACTTTCACTCCTGGCCTTTTTATACTTATAATGAAGGTGAGAGGTCTCTTATACCAAGAGTCTTATAGATATTTTTAATACACCTATTTTTGAGAGTCTTGCAGAGTAAGAATAAACTGCAAATTTTTTTGTTATCTAGTATCAATTATCACAGGATCACAAGCAAAAACTATAATTTGAATACTCTGTTATATAATTTGTTGGAAAATATTTATTGAACTTTGACTAAGTGGAGTTATGAAGATGGTGAGGCAGCTGGTTGTGGTGGCTCATACCTGTAATCCTAGTAATTTGGGAGGCCAAGACGGGCAGATCACCTGAAGTCGAGAGTTCGAGACCAACCTGACCAACATGGAGAAACCCTGTCTCTACTAAAAATACAAAATTAGCCGGGCATGGTGGCACATGCCTGTAATCTCAACTACTCGGGAAGCTGAGGTAGGAGAATCACTTGGACCTGGGAGGCAGAGGTTGTGGTAAGCCGAGTTCATGCCATTGCACTCCAGCCTGGGCAACAAGAGTGAAACTCCTTCTCAAAAAAAAAAAGATAGTGATACCTAGGAATAAAGATAATAATAGATTACCTAATATAATTGGAGATAAGTGACTTTCAAATAAATGACAAGAACAACATAAACTTAATAATTCCCTCCCCACTCAAATAATACTAGCAAATGTTTCCAACTTCCTAATAGACTCTCATGATAACCCAAAGATGTGTCAAACTCAACCTGCCCCAAGAACGATCTTATTTAATTTATCTTACTCCCAAGAAATATGTTCCTTTCCCTGGAATCTTTGTCTTGGTTAAGAGCATTACCAAGTACTGTAAATCCTAAGCTAGAAAATTTATATTTTATATTATTTAGAGCAGAGATGGGAGGCCATGGGAAAAAACTTACAATCTTTATATTCTTAGAGCAGAGATGGGAGGCCATGGGAAAAAACTCATAATCTTCTAGACTGTAGCCCTGTAGATGCATTGGTGACAATTTTTTGTGTGTGTCAATCCTAGACTGAGGACATAGAAACTGTATTGCTACAATGTGTGACTTCTAGTTGCCAGCTAAGCAGTCGTTACATGATCATCAGCATTGTTTTAAATAGACCAAAGTCATTGGCCAGTAGGAGGCAAAATGGTCTCCTTTCTACATGTTATTAAAATATTTTTATCTCAATATTTCTTCTAAATGTATGACATGCAAATATATGTGTATACATGTACTAGAGCAAATGACATCAAAGAAATTCTACTCAGCTACATATTCATATCCATTCTATGGAGGATGAAGCAGGAGAAAAACATTATTTTCATTTTTATAAAGTCCTATGTAGGGTCAGTGGACTAATAAATGAAATCGGAATTATTCATCATTTTATATGTTATTCAGACCTTTAAAATCAGTGCTGATGGAGTAGAATAAATGTTTCAACTCTCACCGAACCAATATAATTGTTTTCTTCCTTCTCTGCCTTTCATTTTTAACCATTTGTTTTTATTTAGGATTTTGGAATCTGGGTTAATTTCCATACATTGCCCTCTAGTAACCATAACATACATTAATAATTTATGGGCCTGAAGTATACAGGGCATCTGAGAAGGAATATTTCATGTAGAATATAATGTCATAGAAGTAACTCCAGATTTCTGATTCACTTTCGTTAACTTAGGCAGAGACTAACTTATGAATTTTTTGTATTAACAAAGGGTATCTGAATTCTTTGGAACTGCTAGGCATGCATGAGTAGGACTTTATGTGTATATACTTTTAACAAACAGATGTATTTATTTACTTTCATTTTTTGTTTTTTTAATACAAATCTACATGGACAAATTGGAATTAACACTAAGGAGTGACTTACAGATTAATTTTTAAATTTCCTCTGATTTTTGCTTCTGCTTTCACCTCTGTAACATACTTCTCTTGTGCTTTCCTTTGTACTTTTTGAAATCACCTGTAATAAATGGTCAGTATTTACTAAACAATTATGTCTTATGTGATACTAAAACATAGCAATTTAAAAAGAATATTCATGGTATCAAAAAGATTTATTCCTGTTCTACCAAAATGTTACTTTCCATTAGCTTTTTTTTAAAAAAAAAAAAACTTCAGGAACAGCTGCAAAAAAAGAGACTATTTTTTTAATGAATTGCTGAGAATGTAAGTAAAATAGAATGGGATACCTTAATACTCAAGCACTCATTCACTGTATGTTGTGGATTTAGACTATATAATACTTGATATTAATAATAATAACCAACATTTATTGGGTATATCCTGTATGCCAGCTAGTGTTTCAAGTATTTTATTTTTTTCTCTTAATATTTTCAGCAACCAATGAGATAACCTTTGATTATAATACCTGTCTTACGTAT
Source organism: Cacajao melanocephalus (assembly GCA_963573385.1). Taxonomy (NCBI): domain Eukaryota; kingdom Metazoa; phylum Chordata; class Mammalia; order Primates; family Pitheciidae; genus Cacajao; species Cacajao melanocephalus. Next base: position 17,706 of record CAUYLG010033146.1, on the reverse strand, counting down.
GAGTCAGAGGCATAGAGAGGTTACACAACTTGACCAATATCATACAGCTGCTGAGTGAAGGGGCTAGATGTCAGCCCAGTGTGTCTGGCTATAGAGCTTTGACAAACAGCTGGTATCACCTGATACTTGGGTCAGGCAGTGCCCTGTGAATCAAACATTGATATAGAGTCATTTCTTTTCTAGTTAAATAATTTTCAATTTTTGGGTATTCTTCAGCATCTAGATTGGGATGTTCTCCATTATGCTGCATTCTCTGTATTTAAGGATGAGCAATATGCATACAAATGGCATTTTTGTGCAATCTTCAGAGACCCAAGATCTATATTCATTGAGGATGGACTCTACGAATTTATATTTCACAGAAGTTTCTCAGGAGATTCTGATGCTGTTACTCTTCAGATAAGCCCCTGGGAACAACCACATTAGAACAAATCTATGAACAAATATGCCCATATCTACACAAGAATACGTACAATTTTGGCAAGGAACCAAATGGCACAGATGGGTATGGGTGGTAATTAGTTCAACTGGAGCTACCCTATAAAATGTTTCCTCACACTTTTGGTTCCAAAGCAGTGTTTCTAATCCCTGGAGGGTAGCAGCATTGATTGCCAGTTTTCTAGTAGCTGAACTCAGTCATGAGGATGGTATGCTGGTTCACAGTGGGTGCTCAATGAATAATACAATGGTAATGATAAACACAAATTTAATGCTCACCACATGTATGGCAGGTGTCATTTGAGGTACCTTAGGTACATTAACTCTCTAAATCCTCTCGGGCTTTCTGTGAGTTAGATTTCTTTTAATGTCTGATTTTTATCATTAAAAAACTGAAAACAGAGATGTCAAGAGTAAGTAACAAATGAAGTAACTGGGATAAGTTTGACTATGTGCTCCAAAAAAATAAGTGAATAACTTGAAGCACATCACTGCACTCACCTTTCTTCTGCCAATTCAGAAATGAAGATGGGGATTTTGTATTATTACAGTTTTATGAAATGTTTATGTCTGGCTTTAAGAATGTCTCCCCACCTGATATGTAGCATTCTCTCTTTCCTTCCTTCCCATTTTTTCTTCCTCCTGTTTCCTTTCCTTTTTCTCTACTTTTTTCTTTTTCTTTGTTCCTCACTCCCTTCTGTTTTCCTTTCTTACAATTGAAAATGCTTATGAAAGCACACATTATTTAGTAAAATGAAAAGGCAAATATTGTTTACCCAAATAATTTAATATTCTATTTGGAAGTAATTTTTAATATAACCATGACATAAGTTCAATATTAGCACATGAGATCTTTAAAAAGTTCATAGAAAATGCATATCCTGAAAAAAATTATGCGTTAATTTTACAACTTTTTTTGCACCAAAAAAACTAGCATTAACTTGTTATAACATGTCTGAACAGGATTTAGTTTAAGGGACCAAGAAAGATGCCAGTGTGAAAAGAGCCCCTATCAAAGCAACATGAATTCTGCTAAAATTGAAGCAAGAACATGTCTCAAATTTATGATGAAGCTTGGGCAGAAGAATTATGAAATCGCTGATACTTTTTAGGGACAATGCCCTAGAAAAATTAGCAGTTTACAGTAACTCAATTTCAGAAAAGTTGAAACAATGTTGAAGATGAAGCTTGCAGCAGCAGACAATCTACATCAATTTGCAAGGAAAAATGTATCTTGTTCATGCCCTAATTGAAGAGGATGAATGATTAATGATGGCCAACACCAAAGACATCTCATTTGGTTCAGTTTGTACAATTCTGACTGAAAAATTAAAATTGAGCAAACTTTCTACTCCACGGGTGCCAAAACCATTGCTTCAAAACCCCCAGACAAGAGTGGAGCTTTCAATGGAGATTTCAAGTGGGATCAAGATCCTAAAGCATCTCTTCAAATAATCTTAACGGGAGATATCATATGGCTTTACCAGTATGATCGTGAAGACAAAGCATGATCAAAGCAATGGCTACTAAAAGATGCGGTGGTCCAGTCAAAGTAAAAGTAGACCAGTCAAGGGCAAAGGTCATGATAATAGTTATTGGTATGCTGAAGGCATTGTGGGTGTTGACTTTCTGGAAGGCCAAAGAATGATAATATCTACTTATTATGAGAGTGTTTTGAGAAAGTTAGCCAAAGATTTAGTGGAAAAATGCCTGGAAAAGCTTCACCAGAGGATCCACCAGGACAATGCTCCTGCTTATTCCTCTCATTAATCAAGGGCCATTTTGCAAGAATTTTGATGGGAAGTCATTAGACATCTACGTTACAGTCCTAATTTGGCAATTTCTGTCTTCTTTTTGTTTCTTAATCTTAAAAAAATCTATAGAGGACACTAGATTTTTTCAGATAATAACATCAAAAATGACATTAAAATTGTTAAGTTCTTAGTTTTTTTAGGATGGACCAAATGGCTGATATCATCACTCAAAAAAGTATCTTGACTTTGATGAAGCTTATGTTGAGAAATAAAATTCATATTTTTTATCTCCATTTTTAATGGACTATTTTAAGTTCCCTCATACACTCTAAATCAATTTTTGAGACAAGCATTCGTTTATCTGAGCAGAATCCTCATTTTTGCTCAGTGAATAAGAAAGAACTGTGATTTTCTGTACTTGGCTACCTGTATACCTTCCCAGATGATTCAAGATTGGAGAAAGTGTTAGGGCTTGGTAAATATTTCAACTTTTCCTTAAGGCTGTTGTAGGCTATCTACCTTTTGTATTTTTAATATTGTAAAGGAGGTAGTGAGTGGTAGGTAGGTTTTTTCACTGATTTAGAGGAAAATGGTAAAAATATTCCCTTGAGCTTCGAATGATTTGGGGTTTCAAAAACAACCTAGGAACATAAATCTGGAATAACATTGACTGAGATGCACATTGTGATCACTTTCGAAAATACTGGTTGATGAACTATGAGTGCTCAATGAGAGATACATTTACTGGAATAAATGAATAACATTCTAATTAATAATATAGGTATATTCCCGATCCTTCCCTAAGTATCTTAATTTAAACACTCATCATTCCTCATGGAAGTCCATGTTTCGTAAAGGTCAATAATATATGTGTCCGTTTATAGGAAAGAATATCCAAAAAGTCTCAAGTGTTTATTTAAAATTATTTTTGTCATCACGTTAAATAACACTAGGCATAAATTCCTAGAGCTTATACTTTCTAATTAAACCCCAAAGCAAATTTAAAATTAAATACAAACAAAATAGCAAAATAACAGCAATTAGGATAACATTATTTAGTGTTACAGATTTTTTTTACCCACTAAAGCAAAGGAATTCAACTTAGATTTACACTCTTGGTAGTAGTCTAAATTAGTTTAACCATTGTGGAAGACAGTGTGGTGATTCCTCCAGGATCTAGAATCAGAAATACCATTTGACTGAGCAATCCCATTATGGTATATATATATATATACCCGAAGGATTATAAATCATTCTGTTATAAAGACACATGCACACATATGTTTACTGCAGCACTGTTTACAATAACAAAGACTTGGGACCAACTCAAATGCCTATCAGTGATAGACTGGATAAAGAAAATGTGGCACAAATACACCATGAAATACCATGCAACCATAAAAAAGGATAAGTTTATGTCCTTTGCAGGGACATGGATGAAGCTGGAAACCATCATTCTCAGCAAACTAACATAGGAACAGAAAACCAAAGACCGCATGTTCTCATAAGTGTGAGTTGAACAATTAAAACACATGGACACAGGGAGGGGAATATCAAGCAAATGGGGCCTGTCAGGGGGTACAGAGCTAGGGAAGGGATAGCATTAGGAGAAATACCTAATGTATATGATGGGTTGATGGGTTCAGCAAACCACCATGGCACATGTATATCTATGTAACAAACCTGCATGTTCTACACATGTATCCTAGAACTGAAAAAAAAAATCGAGTTCCATGTTTTATTTATTGTCCACTTAATTCTTCTGACTCTAAATGTAATAAAGCAGTATTTATATAATGGTCTCTATTGCCGTTATCATTTTAAGTACTTTTTAAAAATAATGATATTTTAGCCATGAAACAATTATTTTGAGGGATCTATCAATTTGATGGGTGTATCACAAAATTCATTACCATCAAGTTGTAATGAAAAGTTTTTAATTGTATATTTATGGATAGCCTTCTATTTAGTACATATGAGGATAGCAATTGCACACTTGGTTCTACCATACCACTTCTTTTGAGGTTTTTCGCTTACTGTACTGTATGCTACATAAGCAAATTTTCTCAGGATTCTTTCTCATTTAAACTACTGTAAAATATTTTTATATTCCTATTTCTGAGTTGGTTTTCAGTGGTCACAATCTGAACAAATTTGGGCACTAATTTAAATTATTATTTAAAAATTCATGGAGAAACCCTGTCTCTACTAAAAATGCAAAAATCAGTTGGGTGTGGTGGAGCATGCCTGTAATCCCAGCTACTAGGAGGCTGAGGCAGGAGAATCACTTGAACCCAGGAGCAGGAGGTTGCTGTGAGCCAAAATCATGCCACTGTACTCCAGCCTGGGCAACAGAGTAAGTCTCTCACTCAAAAAAAAAAAAAAAAATCACATTTATTGTTGTATTTGCCCTCAACAGTTAAAATAGTACACAATGTCTTCCTATTATAGTCTTCTCATGATATCAAATCTAAGTATCCTTTTATTAAATCACATAAGAAACTAAAGCCTTATTCTATGAAACATGTTTTTCAACTGTAAATTATAATAGCAAAGAAGATTTTTAATTTATTGGCAAAAAGACCAACATGAATATGAGTTTGTACTTGAAATCATTGTCAGGTGAAGGGCATTAGAAGTTTAATTTCAACAACAAGGTGCCAAGGCAGTAATTGGTTAGAAAATTATCCTTCATATGCTCAAAAAAAAACCTAATATAAAATAAAAGCCTTTATTTTAGATATCTCAGACATTTAAGAATTTATCCATTTTAAAATTTAGTCTGGTTTGGGCAACTCTGGCCTCCTTGCCTCTCTGTCCATGGCTTTAATCCCATTAAATCTACTTTTAGTCTATAATCTATCTCAAATGCAAGTCTGTTTTATTCATTGCTTGATTGAAAATCCTTCAATACCTTTCATTTTTTTTCCTCTAGAACCTGACTTCCAAATATTTTACATGACACACAAGCCCATGATTTGGCTCTATATGTTTTTTAAATCCCATGTCCATTATTTCCTTTTGTGAGACCTCCATGTTCTTCTCTTCAGATGCACTCTGATTTCTCACACCTCCAGTCCTTTCAATGTGAGATGTTCCTTCTCCCTTAAATGCTCTCTGCTCTGTCAAACCTTTCCTTCCTACTTCATGTCTCTGGAAACCCTTCCCTTCAAAATTATTTTCTTCATTATATTTTTAAGTCTCTCCTTAGTTTCATCAGTCAGTTGAGTCATCTTTGTGCTCATATTGTATTTGTTCACATTTGTGTCTTTCTCCACATATAGATATCCTTATAATCAATGACTTTGTGTCCACCAAGTTTAAGAATATTTATTAGGTAAATGTTTACAAAGGAGTGGCATTAACAGGTGCCTCTTCCCCAACAAAGGCTTCAATAAAGGAGATTTGATAATTGCCTCCTTATGTGTTACTTAATTTTCAGCCTTGTATGACTTAATTTTTTCATTTTGCTTTATCAAACCAAATGAAGTGGCTATGAAAAGCAGAGGCTTTGGATTCAAATGCATTAGATTCAAATCTACAGTCTTTCGTAATTCTCTATATGACCTAAGATTTGTTTACCTACTTCTACTTGCTGTATAAGGTTGTTTTCATCTTAAATGAGATGATATAATGGTTAGTACATATTAAGTGTTCAATACAAGTTCGTTATAATTGATTACAAAATGTGAATATGTCAACTTAGAAGTAAAAAATTCATTTAAAGAATCTCGATATGAGACAAAGTAAGACCAATAATATCAGATTCTGCAATTATTAGGGTTTCTTAGAGGGACAAAGCCAATAGGATAGATATATATATCTAAAGGAGAGTTTGTTAACTATTAACTTATACAATTGTAAGGTCCTACAATAGGCTGTCTGCAAGCTTGAGGAGCAAGGAGAGCTGGGCCAAACCTCAAAACTGAAGAACTTGGAGTCTGATGTTTCAATGCAGGAAGCATCCAGCACAGGAGAGAGATGTAGGCTGGGAGGCTAAGTCAGTCTCACCTTTTCACATTTTTATGCCTGCTTTATATTCATTGGCAACTGATTAGATTGTACCCATCAGATTAAGGGTGGGTCTGCCTTCCCCAGGCCCCTGATTCAAATGTTAATCTCCTTTGGCAACACCCTCACAGACACACCCAGGAACACTACTTTGCCTCCTTTAATACAATCAAGTTGACACTCAGCATTAACATCACACTCCATAAAAATACTTTTTGCCTTTTTTGACATTCTAATCCTGCCCTGATAACAACTGGAAAAACTAGTCATGAGCTTATTTTGTTTGATTAAGTTTATGAAGTTTCTCCATTCCTTGCCTCTTCTCTCTCCTCTGTGCCAAGCTCCTATCATTTTGGACTTTTCATGTAGAAATCTGCAGTGGTAAAATTTACAAGTAATTGATGATGAAGTGTTCTTGTCTTCTACCCTTTGAAAGGATTTAATGAATCCCTGGTGGTTTGTGCTACTAAATATGTTTTGTGACTTTTTCTTTGGAACTGAATCTAAAGCACATGTAAAATGTATCCTGTCAAAAAAAAGAAAAATAAAACTTTTTTTTTTTAACCCTGTATCAAGAAGATGCCATTTGGAATCTGGGATGTATCATCTGTCATTGCTGAATGGCAAGATAATGGTCTTATGTTAGTAAAGAGAGAAACATAAATGATGTGTTGCAAAGTAATAACAGAAGATTACTTAACAGGTATGCGAAAATGGCACTAATGCTTACAGATACAAATGTAGTGTGATAGCAGTCTGTTGGTACATGGAGCTACTTGTGGAATGCACATACAATCCGGCAATGAATGTTTTAATTATCTATGAATACTGTATGTTTATGCGTCTGTGTGGGACTTATAAACATGGTATAATAATAGCTTCTGTGTATTCAGGTTTAGAGTTCACATGAGTTTCATATGCATTATTTTTATTTCATATAAATAGTCTGTGCTCTAGGCATACATGGAAAAGGAGAATAGATCTGAGAGATGTGTCATGTGGGAGCTCACATAGATAAATAATGATGGGGCCTTATCCGTCTCTGCATTTTTTTTCTGCTAGATAACAATCTAGTTTTTTCTTTTAACCATATAACGATCTGTTTTCCATATAAACACGTTTGGAATATGTAAACGTATAACTGCATTGAGTTATTTTTTTCAAGTATTAATAGAAATAATTTTCCCTCTTTTTATTCCCAGAAAGATTTGTGATTTGATTTTTCCTGGTGACCAGGTTGCTTTGTTCTTCTGCAAGGATATTATTCGAATGCAGGACACAGCAATTTTCTCTACAATGTCTCTAGTTTTATAATGTATAATACTCAGACAAGCTTAATGCTCTATAAATGAATGCTTTTTGGTGATGGACAGAAATGATGAAACTATTGTACAGCTATATTAAGAAATAATAGTAGCATTACAGTTGTCATAAAGAAACCAAGAAATTGATTTTTTTCATTTGCTTTTAAGATATTTATTTTCTCTTTCAATTTTCATGTTATAATTGAATTTGATAAGTATGTATTTATGTCTGCTATGTACAAGATACTGGGCTACCTTTTGGGGACATTTTAAGGAAGGGTAAGGTCAAGAGGTTTATAGTCTGATAAAAAATACTGATGTAGAAACTGTATAATACTAAACCAGATGAAACAAGATTATTTACATTATTCTATTGCAAGTCTATAAAATTAAGACCACTGTATTACAATTTACAGAAGAGCTATAATGCAGTTAGACACTTTTGTTCAGTAGATGAAATTGTAATAATATACTGTGTTTGAACACATTAAGACAACAGAATTTTAAGGTTAGTGGAAAGAGGAAAGCTTATTTAACACCGAAGTTATACTTAGTATGTCATCTGTTATGTTTCTGTTCACATAAAATATAAGTCAGTATTTTTCAAAATTTTGGTAATTATTTGGCATAATTCTTTAGGCTAATTAGTATAGATACACTAATACACTTTTTGCATAGTTCATTCATCCAGCTATTTATTTTGAATAGAATATCATGTAATTGTCATATTATTCTCTATTGTTTGCTTTTGATGGTAATGTCAACATAAATCTGAAGAAAACATTAACATCAGTTTTTTCTTATCAAATCATATGGTTACACTTGGAGAAGGAAAATTTGAAGTTTAGATATAAATGGGCACCATTTTATTAGTATTTAAAAATCTATAGTTAATTTCACTGTGTCATTTGCTTTCCACCATGTAGTCTTGCTTTTATGTAACAGACATTTGTCAGGCACCAAACATAGAGGAATTCTTTGGCAATCATGGACGGCAGACAAATATGTGCACTATGGTGTGATGACAGCTACATTGCGGGTACCATACAAGGAGCTGGGGTACTGCACAGAGTCAAGCAACTTTTAGATGTGGTAAGGAAGGGTGGGCTGGGGGATAGCGCAGAAAACTTCATAGGGGAAAAAATGGCAGATCTGAACCTAGTCTTAAGGACTTACTTCACTGGCAGAGATAGGGAAAAGAGTGTTTTAGGCACAGAAAACAAGTACATACAATGACATGAATATCCTGTCATGGGAGAATAACTGTGCAGTTACATTTTTTTATTTTGCTGAACTTTCTACGTTTGTGCATAGAGAAATTTTTTATTTCATTAGAATTAAAGTATATAATTTTCTGCAATCTCCCCAAAAAATGATCCAACAAAAATATAATTCAATAGGATTCTTTCTCATCCATAATTACCAGAGGAATTCTTACCAGGCTATTTAAGCAGAAGTGGGGATAGGTAAGAAATAGGGAAAAATCATTCTTCTTTGTTACAAAGACAATAGGTAACGTATCACTTCTAAAACTTTTCCATTTCTTGATGGTCCACTTTTAAAAGAATCTTTCTATCAATCAAGTCTAGAGACTATTGTTTAAACAATCAAATGGATGTGTGCGAAGCCATAGTATTTTAATCCGTATTTTTATTAGATGTGTTGCACCTTTTCTTGATAGGCGATGAAGCCAAATTCAAATCCAGATTTTGCCATGGTCTGCTAGATCTTAAGCAAGTTGTTACTGTCTCTGGGCCACTGTTTTTTCATATGCACTTTGAAGGAATGATTTATTTCTACAGACTCATTTTCAGGGCAAAATGAAGGTTTTCTTGCAGTGCACTAAACAGGTAACACTTGATAAATATACCTGCTATTTCTTTATGAAGGATGAGGTTTTGATTTTAAATAATTTATTTATGTATGTTCACTTTGATACACAGGTGAAAGTAAATAGGCTGTAGAATGTTATGCATCTATCAAAATTTCAGCTAGTGAATCTGAAAAATATTTGTATCACAATATATACTGAGAGGCATCTAGTAGCAAAACTAATTCATGTATAGTCTTTCATGTATTTTAGGAGTTGATTTTCCCCCCACTTGTATCCAGTTTCCATGCAGCTGAATCATATCAGCAGATTCACTCTACTACTTTTTGCTTCTATGCATAAATATTATAGATTTGGCTTTAAAAATAGAATCTGACAATTTGTTGAATATAACTGTATTAAATGATCACAAATCTAGTTGCAAAAAAGACTAAGTATCATGTATCATTCACATTAAAGACATAAAATATTCTAGATGTTGGTGAACTTTTGGGCCTACCATTTTTACTTAATGTTTTGGTAATCAGAAGAGACTGTGGCAGTTATGAAAACGTGCTGCTCAAGATTTCCTGATGTGAGGAAGATAATTAATTGACATTCCAAGCTGCTAGCCCTCTGGGTTCACCACCGTGTTCACTCAGAGGTTATTTTTTCTATTGGCTGCTCTCAACCAATGACTAAGCATGGTGGGGGTATCAAGGTGGGCCCATTCCAGGAAGACAGTGGGCTTGCTCTTCTAATAAAGTTCTTTACCTCGACGACATTATATCATCTAGTGAAAACTTTCTTGCAACTATGCTATAGTCAGAACTGCAAGAAATTCCTACTCAAGCTTTTTTCCTTTATTTTCTCTTTCCATAGCTGCTATACTTGTATTGCATTCTGAAGTCTCTCCCCACTTCTGTTCCCTCTGCCAATAAATCTCTTGAAGTTCTAATTCTACTTGTGGTCTGCGTCTTAGTGGACCAACTGATCTCTTTTAGCTTCAGTCTCTTCATCTATAGCTTGAACCTAATATTATCTCACTTTCCTACCTCATCAGGTTATTGTCAGGACCAAATATTAGAATACATAACAAAAACATTTGAAATTATAAATCACTCATAAATGATTATAGGCTACATTCATAACTTTTTTCTCTAGAATAGACTTCATTCCCACAATCAGTTTCCTTTTAGACTTCTCACAGCCTGAAGAATTTTTTGGTTCTAGTTACCATATGAAAGTTCAGTCTCAATTCATCTGTTTCCATATCTTGAAATGGGGATATATTACACCCAACATTGCCATATTCTGAGATTCTATTCATGACAGAGAAAAATTCATCATAAGGCAGGTATGTCTTAGAAATCATCCAAAGGGATTAGCTACTGAAATTTCAAAATGACTTCCTTATATGTAAACCTTCCTGGAAGTTGTCCTCACAGTGAAAAGCACAGAGATCGAGCAATTCTAACCATTATCATAATTAAGGGAAATGGCATAATATGTGCATTTATTTTATGAAAAAATATGTAAGAGATAGTGGAAGAAGAAACAGTTACTTCACACTCCAAATAATTTTGTTGTATGGTATAAATTTCACAAATTAATCAATTTTAGAAAAACATTGTTTTTCAGGATTCTTTCAGGGCTCAAATAGGTAAGAAACAGAAAGGCTAAGGTTGACATTGAGAGGATAAGGCTAATTTCGTTCTCACAGTGTTCTGTCTTATTGTACAATCTGCGTTAAACAGCATGCACACACACACACTCACACACACACACACACACACACACACAGAGCAGCATAGAAAAAAGGATTTCAGGCAACATAACTGTGTTTATTTAAACCCCCTTAATTTTATGTACAACCTTGGGTGAATCACTTAATTGCTCTTCACTTTAGATTTCTTGTTAGTTGAATATATATCTTTTTAAATATGTGATAACTATTTTTTATCATTATTAGAGAAGTGATACCAATTACAAATTTATGAGAGAACTGGGAAAAAGCATTTTAATCTTTATAGTCATCTGCCCTTAGGTCTTCAGTTCTTACAGTAGAGTCCTAAAAAGGCCCACAGTTATTTCATAGCATAACAACTTATCATGTGGAGAGAATATGGCACTCTAGTCAGACATGCTCTAAGTAAAATCTAGGCTTTCATATTTCCTAATGAATTGAGCTTGTTATTTGATTAATTTGAGGCCTCAGATAATATTACCTTCCTTTCAGATTTAGTGTACAGAATAAATGAGGTAATTCTGGCAAAATAGTACTGCACCATTTTTCACCATTTCTCATTTCAGTAAATATCATTGAAGGCCTTATGTGTATGCCTGCTCATCCTGAGCACAGTTCTATAGATGTTTGTATCACATTCAAAGGGCTCTCAATGGATATTAGACTGGAAATATGTATATATATAATCTGAAAGAATTGAAATTGCCTGGTGTTGAGTAACATTTTCACTGATTGCTGGGCTGCATGTCTGATACAATGTTATGTTTAAGACACTGGCTATTTCATGTGAGGCAACTTGCTTAATGTCTGTTTTTTAATTTCGTCATCAATAAAACGTAGATCATAGTAATAGCTATTTTGTAAGGGTTTTGGATAATTAAGTGACATGTTACATAGGAGATGCTCAATACAATGCAAGGCACAAAGTCGACACTTTAGTTTTTGGTAAAAATATGAACTGGAAGAAGAAGGTAAATTTTCTCCTTAAGCTTAGTGATTAAATATGGTCAGATATATATTATCAACTTGTATTAGAAAATGAGAAAAATATTGAGAAAATGACGTAGTTGATTCAGTTGAAAAATAAATAAGGAGTAAGAAGATTGGTTGAAATGCAAATGATGGGCACCTCGTTGCAAAATATATGATATGAGCAAGTTAATCATAAGTGAAATTTGAGTTATCAGGTAACTCTAAAATTTGTATCTCTTAGGTAGATATCTTCTTTCAAATCTGCAAACCTGTATCCAACTGCCTATTTGAAAAATCTAATGGAAATATCCAAAAGCCTTCTTAAACTATAATTCTAAACCCAAACTACTAATTTTGTCTCCTAAATGTGTACTTCTATTGACTTTACCTCCTCAATTTTAAAAACATCCATCTATCTGTAGTTGTGTCTATTTTCTTTTACTTGCATACTTTGTTGATGGTCTGTCTTCCTTCACTAAATTGGCTGTGTATTTCAAAAGGGCAGGGATTTTATCTGTTTTGTGCACTGCTTTAATATCAGTTCCTGGAATTAGTCCAACTCCTAGGAGCTTTCATTGAATATTTGTTGAATGAATGGATGAACCACGAATGTTGTTTATTTGCTTACAAGAACGTATTTTTTTCCTAGTTCTTGCCATAGCAATGTAAGGACACAAAGCAGTGATGTTGACTGAAATAATATGCGAGATTATAAGGGGGGAATAAAGGAATAGGGATTGTTTGAAGTCATATCTGTGAAATAGCATGACTATCAGAGATTTATTAGCAAATGTGTTTCTCTTTGGTGAAAAAAATGTGAAGCAAGAGTTTTAATAACAGGATAGAAGGAATCCCTTTTAGGTATATAGATAGCAACATGGGGTGTCTAAATACTGGAATTACTGAAAATTTCCTTTCTCCAGCTCTAGAAGGTGGGTTACACTTTCCATTCCTTTGATAGGTTTCTGGCAGGGTCCTGCCTGGAGGCAGGGTTCTGCCTGGAGGCAGGGTTATGTATTTGAATGCCATATGAGCTCTGGAGCCTAAGGCTCCTTGCCCCACAAGTATGTGAATTAACACATCTCTTTGAAGAAACTTGTTTGATAGTTTATGAAAGAAAACAGACTTAAATAGCAGTTTGGTAAAAAGTGAAGGCATACGAAAGATCTCTTTTTAATAGAGAACTCAGAAAAAACTTCAGAGTAAAAGAGTGGTTATATCTACAAATTGTTTCTCAAATAGGACTGTAAGAGTGACCTGTCGTTTTTTATATCTATCAGTGTAATCACTGGGGCATCTAAGTCGAAACATGTGCAATTCATTTAAAGGAGCAATGACTGGAAGTGAAAGAAGGCTTCCAAAGGAAGTGGATATTTTTGCCATAATTGTGACATTTATGGTGTCACAGATTTAGACATATATTCAATCTAGGCTGAATTTGGATGTTGCCAAGATTTGAATCAGCTATGCTCTCAGAGAGACAAATCTGCAAGTTGGAAATCTTCAAAGGACTGAGTTGCTCCATAACCTCAGAAAGCATTATAGTTTCTTTTAGATTTGCTTTATTGCTTAACCTGCTTGCCCTGTATGGGTCCTGTCTCTGTGTTCAGGGATAATACTCTTACTGGAATGATAGGGAGAAGGTTATCATGATAGTTGTCTCTTCTGTGTTCTGGTTTAAAGACAGTTTTTAAGAGTACCTGAATCAGTCTGGCTCATGAGAATTCATGCCCCCAGGGGTCACATTATATCTCTAAATTGAAATGTCCTTGAGTAATCAGACCCAAGAATATTCTAAAAAATGTCTCCCATCTAAATTCTAATTTAGCGTGCTGCTGTAGACACCAGCTTTGGGTGAGCCAGCTCAGCATGTGTCCCTACTATTTAATGTCAGCCTATGACTATTCTTAGCCTTGACACCTCCAGACAGTTTTACCAGAATGAACAGATTTCTCCAACCCATCACATTTTCTATCCATTGAGTTGCAGATGGAAGAGGATAAAAAGGATACATACATGAAAGGGAACTGGTACACGTTTCCCCCACACTCACGAGCTAATCTCAGCAACTGAGCTAGTGTCAGTTGCATGTGAAAATAGGTTTTTATTTTTTATTTTTTCCTCGTGCCGGGTTCTGGGAAAATGAAACATAGAGATGACAATGATGTATCTCTGCCAGCTTTGGTCTTTAGCTATCCAAGTTGGCAGATACCTAACATCAAGGAAAGACTTTCTAGCTAAAGAGGAAGGACAATTATAAAGAGATGAAAGTAAATGAGAATTGACTTTTTTAAAGGGCAGGAACATCCATTTTGAAATGGAAACTAATTGATGGTATGGAACATGAGGAAATCATCTTCATATTTTCTGAAGTACATTCTTAGAAACACTACTGCCCACAGAATCTCAGTGAATGAAAAACAGAAAATTTGATTGTTAGTTTTTCTGTTTTTGTCATGAATAGTTCTGCAAACTCTGAGGAACTGACTACTTCACACCGTGTTTTTTTTGTTTTAGAAGTGAGGATGGCTTGTTAAGAGTAACCCTTTGAAACATCAGGAAAATACCTGAGGTGAGACCATGATAGAAAGACTCCCTGTCTGTACTGCATTCACCCCCACCTCCCTTTGTTAATTCCACACAGGTCAGAATTGGAGCCTCAACCACTTGAGAGCAATCAGAGGTTTAGTAAATGCTTTTTTTTTTCCTGTATAGGACAAGTTGGAGAAAACAAAAAAAGTTTGAAGTAAAAGTGATATTAGAAAAATGAAGAAAAAGAGAAGAACTTGGGTCTAGATAAGAAGTGCTATGGAAGGAATTTCATTTGCTTGTCTGCCTGGAATTGGAAGATAATAAATGCCCCCCCACCAAACAATCCCCTGAAAAAAACTGGCAAGCCATTTCATTTTAAGCATTGCTTGCAAATCAGAGAAGTACAGCTCCATCTACTACTTGAGAAAGCTTATCCAGAAAGCATTTGAAGTCACAGGGCTTTTCATTTTTTCAGAACCCTTGATGCACTTAATATTTTTTTTTTTTTGGTTTTGTTTGAGTAGTTCTTGAATCTGTGTCATGTTAGTACTTTTCACAGACTCACAGCCCAAAAGTAGAGAAACCTAGTTTCAGATCATTTGTACAGATAGTCAGCGGTGGAACCAGGGTTATTAGCTACTGTGAAGCTATTGCCGCACTGTACCATGTCTTTGTCTAGGCGACTCCTTGTGAAATGTAATTACAGCATCTGTCAGGGCTTCTCTGTGTAGTCTGATACACAGTGATTAGAAAAATGAATAAAAGATGTTCATGAGGACATCTTTGATTTGCATTACTGGTTATACTATAAATATACCTGCCTTGGTGTTATAATTCAGCTTTTGTATGTTCAGTTGATTGAGTCTTCAAATCAATCAGGGTTGATGTCTTTAAGATAAGATAGCAAGTTTTAGAATGAGTTATTTTATTCTTAATAGAAAAAATTATCTAATTTGTTGACAATACTATGACATTAATAATGTAAAATTTGGAGGGGAGTCAAACTTCCAGAAAACATAGATACAAATTAATTCAATTTATACAATTTCCATGTGTATGTGCATGTGAAATTAAGATGGAAGGGTAGAAAACAGTAGCAGTTTTATTAAAAATATGCATTTTCCTACACAGTCAGAAACTGCATAGAGTTCCTCATGTACTGGAGAACTATAACTATCTTTTTATGTGGGAAAAAACATATTTCTCTCACACCAAGTTGAATATTTTACTAACACAGCCTTACGATCAGTTTTTATAACATTTGGACCATGTTGCATTTGTAAAATGTCACTACTAGTTATGTGCAGAACTCATACGCAGATGACTGAATTCTGTTTAAGTGCCCAAAAGTTTCAGAAGACTTGTAGATAATTACCTTTGATTTTTCAGCCTACACACATTTTAAAAAGGTTTACATTCTTTGTATATCATGCCACCTAAAAATAGGCAAACAGGAAAAATAGAAACTGAATCTAAAACATAAGAGTTACTTTTTGGATTGGCCCTGGATAAGTTGCTAATCTGTGAAGCTGCCTGATAAGAAATGTTTCTTTAAACAATAGTCACAAATAGTGCTAAGATGCCAAAGCAGAAAAAAAGGAGCCATTTAATAGAAGGCCTTAATTACATTTTTTCTTAACTATTTTAACCCCAATGTCATGGGTTATGCATATCCTATGAGACATCATCCTAAGAGACATTTCCTATGCAAAGGTATCACACTTTGGGTGCCCAAGATTTTCTCTGTGATATGGTAAAATCTCATTACCTTGGACTATTTCTGATTTAGAATTGTTGATTGCTCTGATAGAGCTGGTACTAGCTTAGAAAATCCTTTTTCTCATAGAGGAAATTATAAACACGATTGTGGAGTAGGTGTTAAAATTCTTAGACCCAAACAAATATAAATAAAAAAATGTTGCAAGAAAATAAATAAAATGTTCATCACACATCATGCCACCTAAACAAAACATGCCACATAAACAAACATTGGTTTGTTGGTTTGTTTATGTGGTGGAATTATATATAATTTCTCCTGATTTTCCCTGTTTTTGTATAATCTGTTTATATTACTTCATAATGAAAAAACACATTGAGCAAAACCAAATACCTAGAACTTGTGGGAAACTTTTAAGTACTTCAGAATTGTCCAGTTATCTGCAATTGAAATATGCATTAAAATTATTCTGATCTATCATAACAATTTTTTTTACTCTACCCTATATGGTTGAAAATATTCATGTTTTTCTCTAAGTGTATTATAAATACTCTCACTCTCCCCCTGTGGATATTAGTTTAGAAATAGTCCATTATACCTTGAAACCCTATGAAACATGTTTTAAAAGGGTGCTACCATATTGACCAAAACTGAATTTCTCATAAGGATGTAGACATAAGTGTTTTAGGTATGTGTCATCTTGGATGTCTTGCAAGTGTAAGTTCTGTTAAATCATAATACAGATTTGGGATAATTTACAGTATGAAATACAATTCAGGTGTGAATGTTTAAATAGAAGAAAGTGTATGACAAAGGAATGTACATAGTCCATATTAAGTTAGTATCTGTTAGTGTGATTTTGTGACTTTATTCACAATTCATTATATTTTCAACCTTTATTATTTCTTTGATTTTGTTATGTAGATATTTTTAAAGCAGTGAAATACATATATGTCAAATATTTGGTACATGTCAAATATTTGGCACAAAAATGTTTCTAACAAAATATTTAATTATCTAATTTACTTATAGATTTAATTTTTAGGATAAAGATTTTGTTCTAGAGAATATTTTTTGTGTAAACCAATCTTTTCCTTTTTTTTTTTTTGAAAGAAAGAGAAAAGAAGAAAGAAAGAGTGAAAGAGAGAGAAAAAAAAGAAGGTAGGGGGGAAAGAAAGAGGAAGAGAAAGAGGGAGAGAGAATGGGATTCTTGTTCTATTGCCCAGGCTAGAATGCAGTCTAAAAATGGATATTAAAAACCTCTTTTATGCCAATAATTGTGCTTAACAATGGAGATAGGAAGGAATAAGGGATGAAAATAACAAGCAGCCAACCAATATTTTATTTAAACCTGTGAAATGCTATGCAATTGCTGAGGAGTGATTTACTTCCAATTATGTGGTCACTTTTAAAATAGGTGT
>CAUYLG010033145.1:0-10934 GCA_963573385.1 Cacajao melanocephalus | reverse complement strand
CTGTTTGATAAATAGTTTACTGACCTAGCAGATGTGTGGAAAAAGAATCAGATCTTGATTCTTTTGGGTTTATACTGGTTGTAAAACAGAATGATACAGAAAATGTTTTTCTTGTTTAACTGGTAGTTGAACATAGAACTTGGGTATTTAGATCTCTTTTCACTTTTTGGAATGTTTTGTATTGAAACTTAATGAAACTTTAACATGGCAAAAAAAAAATGTAAACACTTACGAATTGTCATACTCGGTTATATTACCTAGTGTCCTGTAGTTGGTAAGCAAGACCAAGGGATGTGTTGTTACGAGAGACACTGGTATCCTTCCTGTTGGCTACTGCTGAAGTTAAGAAAATATCTTAAAATATGGCTACCTTTACCCAAAAAAAGTATATTTTAAATGCTACCAATAAAGAACACATGCAGGATTTTCTTTTCCTCCTAAAAATTAAAGCCAGCTTTCACAGTTGGTAAAATAATGGTAGGACAGCATTAAGACATTTTACAGGGGGAAGAAATGTTTGTGACAGGAGAGTGGAAATCAGCCTTAGGATCCAGCCAAGAACAGCAGAGGGAGAAAGTAAAGAATTAACTCAGGAGCAACTATCCTTAACATACTGACAGCCTATCCCAATATTTTGAGTTGTTTTAAGAGCCAAGGCTATAACAGGATACCAAATTTGCCATGAGATATATCTGTCTTTAAGGGTGTTTAAAAATAAAGTCAGCTGAAGAAAAAACTAGTTGAATCATAAGAACTGAAAGAACAAATTATATAGTGTGTAAGAAATCAAGAGAAACCAGTGAGTGAGCCTTTACTTTATGTGAACCACTGAAAGAATCTCTTAAAAATAAGGCAGTTCTTTTCTAAGTCCAATTCATTAGCAATGGAACATAATTATAAAATTATTTTCTCCCATGATTTGAATGTCCATAGTCCCAGTTTTTTCTAGGCAGTCTTCATTTATTCCTTTTGTCCTACCTAATAGCCCCTTTCATTCTAAAAAGTATCCCAGTTTGGAAAATAATTACTTGGTCATTTCCAACTCCACTGGTTACCCCAAAACATGATTTTGAATAATCATCTTTTACAGAAGTTGCAGGCCTCAGAAACTTCAAATTTTGAGGGAAACATCACAAGCTGATATACACGAGAGATACTGCAAAGTACAAAATACCTGACTCCAGTTTGGTTATCAGTAGTACTGTCAGAGCCGCACTGGAAAACCAGGTCATGGTAGCAAGGTCTTTGTGGAGGCAGTGGAAGTAAGGTCATCTGAGGAGGGAAAGAGTTATTACTCCAGGTCGGTGCTGAAAGTTGTTCTGTAACATTGTAATCCTCCCAGTTAGCATCTCAATTGTTTTGCTGCAAGAGCCTAACACCCTGAAAAAAATCTTGAGTGTTCTGGCTTAGGAAATGCACCTCCACAAGAGCAGGTCTTGGCTGTAGCAGGGACGGGTTTAAGAGATCAACCAGAGAATGAAGTTCATAGAAAAGAGCCTTTCTCTGAAGCCTAAGATAGTCTGAAAAGTTAGTGGGTAATAAAAGCTGGTGAGTTCTCAGAAAATCTAAGATGAAACTAAATAAAACACCATCTCTGTCTACAAAAATCTGGCCACCAACCATCTTGAATTCTTGGTCTCTGCCATCTAACATGCATGCCAACCGAGAAGATGGAAACTGCTTTATCGTAGAAAACCTTGTCATGAATATCTTTCCTCCCACATTCAAAGTGATCAGTTCCTGACTACTCATTCTTCCCTCACTTCAAACTAGAGGCTACCATCAGCCACACTTAGGAAATCAACCTACCATAAGTGTTGCTAGTTATATATGATTACACAACAGAGGGGAGGAAAGAATAACAAAAACCAGAGACTTAGATTCCCAGGTAACTACTGTAACGTAAATAGTGTATCCATAGCTGTGTTTGCAAATTTGAGTTGCCTGGGAACTTGCAGTATACAAAATGAAAAAGCAACAGATCAGGAACTAAATAGTTTAAGGAAAACTGCCAATACATCCGAAGATAGACATCAAATAGATTCCTTTCCTGTCTTCCATTTAAAAAAATTCTCCATGAAAACCTGGTAAATATAAACTATATACACACATACACACACACACACACACACACACACACATTTTTTTAATTACTGGGAGGGGAAAAGCACTTCTCCCTCCCCATACTTCTTGTCTGCTATGCAGGGGTTAGACTTAAATGATGATCTCCTTAGCAATTTAGTGGCTAAATCATGAATTACATGTTAGGAACGAGACAGCCATTACCTCTTCTGGCAAGCTCAATTTGACTCTTCTCATAGCTAGAAGGAAATAATTTCTATTGTGCTTTAAATTTAGTTGCCACCTTTATCCTGTCCCATGTTTATTACCTCCTCTCAACCAAATTAAAGGAAGACTGAGGTAAATACCTCTATTTTCAGAAAGTCTATTCTACTTAATGGGCTTTCAAGGAATATCTTACTCTATGACAGAAATAAGGCAGACTAGAGAGCAGTTATAAGGTTAGTTCTTTGTTATATGAATTCTAAGCAACGTGAGTTTTTTTATTCCATAAGAGAATCATCTCATATGAGCAGACAGAACAGCATTAATGTTCAGCTGATTACTTTGTAATAGCTGACAGACTGTTGCATCTGTTGTGAAATTAGTCTTACCACACTAAACATTGTTTTTGTAAGCAAGTGGTTTGGTTGTACAGCTACCATCTTTGAAACAAAACACGTAGCTGCCAGAAAAAAGGTAGTCTTCCCATTTCCTCCTCTTGCCATGTGTTTGAGAGTTTTTTTTTTTTTTTTTTTTTTTGGTAGACTGGGTCTCGATATGTTTACTAAGCTGGTTTCAAACTGGAACTCCTAGCCTAAAACAGTCCTCCCACATCAGTGTCCCAGAATGCTGAGATTATAGACATGAGCCACCATGCCCAGCCACTAGATCTTTTTTTCTTTAACTTGTCTATGCTTTTGCTTGCACACCCACCTAACATTTCTAGTTGATCATCTTCAGTGAAAACAACAAAAAGGAGAAAAGGGCAGACTGAAAGCTCCACTCTCCTAAAAATCTAAACTTATCACAAGAAAATGCCAGGTTTTGTATGTACATTCACATTTTGGGGATAAAGGAATTAACTCTGTAGAAAGTTTTGGAAATCTAATTCATTAGTATCTTCAGTTGTCTGTGTGTGTGTGTGTGAAATCTTCAATATATTTCCATTATTAGAGCATGTTCACTGTCAAAAAAAAAAAAAAAAAGGTGCTTTAAGTGTAGTCTTTGGCCGGGCATGGTGAATCACAAGGTCAGGAGATCGAGACCATCCTGGCTAACATGGTGAAACCCTTTCTTACTAAAAATGCAAAAAATTAGCCAGGCATGGTAGCACACACCTGTTGCCCCAGCTACTCAGGAGGCTGAGGCAGAATTGCTTGAACCTGGGAGGCAGAGGTTGTAGTGAGCCGAGATCACACCACTGCACTCCAGCCTGGGCGACAGAGTAAGACTCCATCTCAAAAAAAAAAAAAAAAGAGTAGTCTTTATTGCATGCTTGAACAATCAGTATTATACTATGTATACTTCATCAATATAATATTAGATCATATGATCTCTCACCTATTTTTATCACAGCATAAATACAACCAATATTTGAAGTGGATGCTTATTTCAAAAGCACTCTTTGAAAAAAAAAGAGAGGGGGTTCACGGCCGGGCACAGTAGCTCACACCTATAATCCCAGCACTCTGGGAGGCGAGGCAGGTGAATCACAAGGTCAGGGGTTTGAGACCAGCCTGGCCAACATGGTGAAACCCCATCTCTACTAAAAGTACAAAAAAAAAAAAATTGGCTGGGCGTGGTGGCGGGCACCTGTAATCTCAACTACTCAAGAGGCAGGAAAATCACTTGAACCTGGGAGGTGGAGGTTGCAGTGAGCCGAGATCATGTCACTATACTCCAACCCCGGCGGCAGTGCGAGACTGTATCCCCAAAAAAAAAAAAAAAAAAAGCGTTCAGGTCTATACTACTAAATTTCACTTTTCTCTTTATGCTACCTAATTTGAACAGTGTAGGACATTATTTTTGGAAGGAATACTTTTGGAGGAAAGTATCTGACTAGAACCGTTGACCAAATCTGAATTACTGCTATCCATTCTCTAACAAACAATTTCTAACAAAAGACAGAACTGCATATATTTGAAACAGATTTTATAATAGTTTATATTTGCACACAAATTCTGCCGCGTTGTTCAGTACCACCAAAGTAAAATTCTTGAATCTTTCACTGAAAATGAAAAACCCATCTGTCACCTGTTCCCAGTAAAAAACTGATTGTTCTATAAAATTGGCTGATTCAGTCAGATAGGAACTGAAGTTTGAAAGATAGTCTTTCCAAGTTGCCAGGTCATCAAATAATGACCATTCTAGGAATATGGTAGGACCAAAGAAAATGACAAAGCCAAGCAGAAGAACTGGCAAAAATAACTTATAAAAGCTCCAGGGAATCTTGGTAATGAATGTGCCAGTGTCTTGAGGCAAAGAAAGTTTATCCACGTCAACTAGTTTTATGTCTTCCCACTGACTAGTATCAAAGTTCTTCATTAAAGGGCTTGCAGGCAAATTAGTGGGAGGTAAAGGAGTTTCCTTGATTACTTTGATTTTCTCCCTGAACTCCTGCATCTGTTGCAGAAATATAATGGGTTCTGACACATCTTTGAAAGCCTCAGCAATGTTAAAGGCCATCCGTTGCTCCTGCAAGATGGTGTTGAGTTTGTTGATCTCTGGGTCATATGCTTGCATAACAGCAAGTTTCATGGTCTCAAAGTCAGACAGAATTTCATTCTTCTTTTGATCCAGCGTGTGTTGTAACTTCTCAAAAAATTCTTTCACTTTATCTGAATCTTTAGTCAGTAACTGTAGGGACTTCCTCTTACTAGTTTCCAAGGTATCCAAGCGAGAAAGAGCATCTCCCCGACGCCAGGTCTCAAAGCTCTGAAAGAGGGACTCAAAGGCATCCCTTTCCTGAGCATAGGCATCTTCAATGGAACAGAAGACATGCTTGGTGTGGTCCCCACGAGTAGCACAAATCCCACAAATCAGCTGCATATCAGTCAAGCAGAAAATGTTGAGAGGCTGCCCCAAGTGTCCTTTGCATACTGGCATTTTGGGAGAGATCTTGATCTTGTTATACTTTTCCACAATACCCTTCAGGGAGTAATTAACCTGCAGGCTATTAATTCCAGTAGCTGAAGTTTCCTTACGACACGTAGGACACTTGAATGGAGCTGGTCTCCACAAGGAATTCCGCACACTCCCCTCTAAGATACCTTCCAAGCATTTTTTGCAGAAGTTGTGGGAGCAAGGCAAAACCCGAGGATCATCAAACAGACTACAACAAATAGGGCACGTGAGATCTTCTTCAAGCAGCTCCATCACATCCTACCAGAGAGAAAAACAATTTTACTCCAATAATCATCACCACTAGGACTATATAATAATTAGAAGAACCTGTCTTCACATTAAAATGATCTTTCAGTGAAATAACTAGCCAAACAAAGGAAGTGAGAAATTTGGTAAGGGAATG
The DNA here is from genome assembly GCA_963573385.1 of Cacajao melanocephalus. Classification (NCBI taxonomy): domain Eukaryota; kingdom Metazoa; phylum Chordata; class Mammalia; order Primates; family Pitheciidae; genus Cacajao; species Cacajao melanocephalus. The sequence continues at coordinate 5,344 of CAUYLG010033145.1, read as the reverse complement.
CACACCAAAGCAAATTTAATCCGCTGAAACTAGAACATGCTCCTTTAACAGTAGGGCACCCTATACACAAGGCCTTTGTGCAGGCTTTCCAATAACAGTCTTTGGCTAAGACAGAGTTAGGACTAGGACAACTGCAAGTTGAGCCAGCAGGACCCAACCGATTGTTTTAAAACAGAGCTGACTACTGACAAAAACAAAGCTATTCAGTGTCTGTAACAGAAAGAGCTCTTTACTCTCGGCCCACAAATATAAAATGGTATGCTATATAAAAGAAAAAAGCACAGAAACAGAAATTCAAACATACACTCTCATGCAGACTTTATTATGAATTGGCATATTTTTCTATTTCAAAGGCAAGATTACAACTTTAAAAATCATGGGTAAAAGCACAAGATGAGAGTTGCAATTCACTCTTCTAGGTAGAAGACTAAATGAGGTTTTTTTGTTGTTTTTAAACCACCAGAACAGTAATCAAAGCCACTTTGTATTATCTAGAATCATCAATTCTCACAATGTGGTGGGCAGAAACATGGATGGCCCTCTTTCAGGGCATCGGTGAGATCAAAACTATAACTTATACTAAGATATTACTTGCTTTTTGCACCATGTCGACATTTGTACCAATGGTGTGAAAGCAATGGTTGGTGGACACTGCCGAAGCCTTAGAAGGGCTCAAGCAAAGCTATAAGAGGCACTGAATTGTATTCTTCATCACTACCCAAATTGGGGTTAGAGTACCAGTTCCATTTAAGAATGTTCTTGATGCAGCAGTAAAAATTATTGATTTTATTAAGTCTTAAGCCTGTTTACATCTTTTTAGTATTTTGTGTGACAAAATAGGCAGAACACACAAAGCACTTCTTCATACCAGCAGATGTTGTCTGGAGAAAAAGCACTTAAGTGATGGGCTGCAAGCTGAACCAGCTGCTTTTTTCATGAAACACTTTCCGAAAGAACAAATGATAAACTATAGCTATTCAGACTTAGCTACCTGATGGACATCTTCTTGAAAAAAAAAAATGAGCTTGTTATTTCAAAGAAACAAACGACAGTATCTCTTGCCAATGAAAAAGTTGGATTTTATGTAAAAATTACAATTTTGAAAAACATTTGACATTTATAAGCCCATTAATTAAAGACTTATGATGAGATGGGTAGTGATATTAACTAATGTGAGGGTTTTCTGAGGGGGAAGGAGTACTGTATGAGGAAATGTATCAATATTTGGAGATCTGCAAAATACAGTGAATATTTTTTCAAGTCACCAATGCATGTTATAAATCAGGCATGGGTAAAAAATCCATTTGAAGCTCCAGAAAGACCAACAGGTTCATAAATACAATTTCAGATTCCATACCCCACCAAAGAAACTAGCACTTGCTGAGTTCTTGTATAGTATCCTAAGATTCAGGCTGGGTGCAGTGGCTCACGCCTGTAATCCTAACACTTTGGGAGGCTGCAGAGAGTGGACTGCTTGATGTCAGGAGTTCATGACCAGCCTGGGCAACATGGCAAAACCTCGCCTCTACAAAAAATACAAATTAGCCAGGTGTGGTGGCATGTGCCTGTTGCCTCAGTTACTCTGAAGGCTGAGGCTGCAGTGAGCTGAGATGGCACCACTGTATGTGAGATCTTGCCTTGAGAAAAAAAAAGATTTATTTACCTGAAAAGGCTATTTAAATAATATTCCTTCCTTTACCAACTACATATCTGTATAAGCCTAGATTTTTCTTTGTGCTTTTTTTTTTAAGAGATGGGTCTCACCCTGTCTCCCAAGCTAGAGTGCACTGGCACGATCATAGCTCACTGAAGCCTTGAACTCCTGGGCGCCAATGATCTTCCCAAATAACTCAGACTATAGGTATGCACTACCATGCCCAAATTTTTAGATTTTTTTTTTTTAAAGACAGGGTTTCACCATGTTGGTCAGGCTGGTCTTGAACTCCCAACCTCAGGTGATCTGCCTGCCTTGGCCTCCAAAGTGCTTGGATTACAGGCATGAGCCACCATGCCCAGCCTTTTTTTTCTTTTTTTTTTCAGATTTTTTAATAGGGTCTCACTATGTTGCCCAAGCAGGTCTAGAAATCCATCTCAATCCTCCCACCTCTACTCCCAAAGTGCTGGGATTATAGGCATGAGCCACCACACCCAGCCGCCTCTGTATATTTTAACCAAAATAATTTATTGCAACAGGTTGAATACAGAAGCAAACAAAAGACTCCAGCTGTCTTCTACTAAATAGCCATTTATTAGAGGCCTATAAATATATAAAGCAATGCCATGCTTCTCTTAATTTTGTTTTAGAAAATATTTTCCTAAATCATGTTAACTTGTAATGGGTTTATCATTGTTATTTTAAATGAGTATTTTTAAAAAATTGTTTTAATTTCTAATAGAGTTGACAGTATAAACATAAAAGTTACTGGGATTCCCAATTTTTTTTTTTTTTTTTTTGAGACAGCTCTTTCACCCAGGCTGGAGTACAGTGGTACAATCTCAGTCCCCTGCAACTTCTGCCTCTCGGACTCGAGCCATCCTCCTGCCTCAACCGCTGAGTAGCTGGGACTACAGGCAAATGCCATCAGACCCAGCTAATTTTTTCTTTAATTTAGTTTATTTGAAGAGACGAGGTCTCACTGTATTGCATAGGCTAGTCTCATACTGCTGGGCTCAAGTAATCCTCCCACCTCAGCCTGCCAAAGTACTGACATTACAGGCCAGGATTCTCCATTTTTAGGAGTGTAAAAGTGTCTTAAGACCAAAATATTTGAGATCCCTGATCTAGGCAATAACATTCCTCAATGCAGATCTATTACTTTTTATGTTTAGAGACAGGGTCTTGCTCTGTTGTCCAGCCTGGAGTGCAGTGGCCTAATTATAGCTTACTGCAGCCTCAAACTCCTGGGCTCTAGCAATCCTCCTGCCTCAGCTTCCCACGCAGCTAAGACTATAGATACGCACCATTACGTCTAGCTACTTTTTTTTTAAAATAGAAACCAGGTCTCGCTATGTTGACTAGGCTGGCCTCAAGCAATCCTCCTGCCTCAGCCTTGCCAAGCACTGGGATTACAGTGTGAGCCACTGCACCAGGCCACAAGTATATTTTAAATACACATTTATCTCTAAAGTTATAAAACCAGAGTAATACATATTTCTATATTCACTTTACTCAGGGATACATACACATATACACATATCACATTATCATCAAAAGAATAAAATAGGACTTAATCTGTAGGCCATCTATAATAAAAAATGAGTACTTCTGACTGGGCACAGTGGCTCACACCTGTAATCCCAGCACTTTGGGAGGCCAAGGTGGGCAGATCACAAAGTCAAGAGATTGAGAACATCCCGGCCAACATGGCGAAACCCCGTTTCTACTGAAAATACAGGCAGAGGTTGCAGTAAGCGGGGATGATGCCATTGCACTCCAGCCTGGTGACAGAGCAAGACTCCATTTCAAAAATTTAAAAAATACTTCTTTGAGACGAAATCTCACTATTGCCCAGACTGGAGTGCTGTGGCGCAGTCTTGGCTCACTGCCACCTCCGCCTCCGAGTTCAAGCGATTCTCCTGCCTCAGCCTCCTGGGTAACCACTGCAACCTCCGCCTCTTGAGTTCAAGCAATTCTGCTGCCTCAGCCTCCTGGGTAACTGGGGACTACAGGCGCCCACCACCACACCCGGCTAATTTTTTTATTTTTTGGTGGAGACAAGGTTTTACCATGTTGCCTAAGCTGGTCTCAAACTCCTGACCTCAGGTGATCCACCCACCTCAACTTCCCAGAATGCTGGGATTACAGGCATGACCACTGCGCCAGCCAGTTTATGGCTTTATATTACATTGTAAGATACATGTATTTATAATATATAACATATGGAGAACTAAAGCAAAGATTATTCTGTCTCAAATTTAGTGTTATATTACAAAAAAATGTGTAATTAGCTGATTTTTCTGAAAAATCTTTTGTGATATGACAAATCATATAACCTTTGAAATGCATTGGAAAAAGAATGGCTATAAAGACTGAACTTAGCGTGTCTTCTGAGATTACCACACAGCTGTAAAATACAAAAATTTTCAGAACAATGAAGGCAAACTTTTGATGATCTGCCAACCCCAGTCCTCCTCCATACTTCTCACCTCCACTACTATCTATCTTTTGCAAATCTACTACACAAAGGCCAGGTTTTTGAAAAGGCAATACAAACAGGAAAGTGGTAAGGGCCAACACTCAATAAAATAAACCTAATGTACTCATCCTTGCAATATTAATACTTCCAGAGAATCCTATCCAAGCATATTAAATAAAAAGAAAACAATATACCAAGTGATTAGGATGAGGAGGAGAAAAAGAGCACACAAGGCAAAGAGAAACTTTGAAGAAAACTGAGAAGGATACAACACAAAAAGAATTTTACGGCAATCAAGTGTGATCAAAAGTGAAAAGGAAAATGTCACACACAGGAAAACTAAGAAATAATAAACAGTCATTCCAAGGTCATGATCAACTTACAGCACTTAAAATGAACCAGAGGGGAAAAAAAATACTATTTGGAAAGTCTCTTTTTGAAAAAATTGCACCAAAATTACAAAAGATCCTCATTTTTAGTGAATTAACTTGCAAATTTTGGTTTATAACTTAAAGATTCTTATTTTCATTCATTTTAAATATTTTCCTTTCTCCCTTTAATTTTATGCCTTCTCTTTATACTCAAAACTTTCTCTAAGACAAAACTCTGTGACCACTTCCACAAGTGACTATTACCAGGTCCAAGAAACCATGGCAGGCTTCTTTGTTGCCTCCAAAGCTTTAAAGGATAATAAAAGTTAAAGCTTTAAGTCTCATACATAATAGGTACTCTTCATAGTAAAGTAACTTAGAGAATCTTAAAAGTATGGCTAACAGAAAATCTGAACTAATCAACCCAGCTTACTCCTTTAACACCAACTAAAAAAGCATGCATCCCTTCTAACCCTTTTTTGGGATTTCTGGGTTTTTTTGTTTGTTTTGAAAGGAAGTCTCACCCTTGTCACCCAGGCTGGAGTGCAATGGTGCAATCTCGGCTCACTGCAACCTCAGCCTCCCAGGTTCAAGTGATTCTCCTGCCTCAGCCTCCTGAGCAGCTGGCATTACAGGCGCATGCCACTACGCCCAGCTAATTTTTGTATTTTTAGTAGAGACAGGGTTTCACCATGTTGGGCAGGCTGGTCTTGAACTCCTGACCTCAGGTGATCCACCCACCTTGGCCTCCCAAAGTTGGGATTACAGGTATTAGCCACCTTGCTGGCCTTTTTTTTTTTTTTTTTTTGAGACAGGGTCTCTGTCACCCAGACTGGA